>NDFZ01004466.1:63092-93423 GCA_002192655.3 Mamestra configurata
GGGGGGGGGGGGGGGCTGGGGCGTCCCATCCAATTTTACTAACCTGATAAAGGTTTCTCTGCGCTTTGTAAAATTTATATGTAGACAGACCATATTTATGTATAAATGAAGTTTAGCCTTAGATACCTACGCCACGTGTGGGCGCTATCTGTGTCGGACTGGCCATACATTCGAATTTCAAAGGAGCGATATGGCGTTTACCTGCCGGGCCTTAGCCTACGCCGCCCCCCTCCGGTCCTGGCTAGAGGCCAAGTGGTAGGCAAGGTAGGGGGCCCGCGCTCCCTAGGCCACGGCTCTTACCACGGAGCAAATACAGAGAGGAGACGGCCTAAACAACTGTGCACTGTGATTTTCAACTAGGTCCTGACGTCATCACGTGGGCGTGGCCTTAGTCAGTGTATTGTTGGCGTTCGTCCTGTGCACTTCGTAAACGTTCCCTTTTAACAGCATTACATTCGCGTTAAAAGAAAAAAAATAAGAAGTGTTATGTTTTATCTTGTAAAAACTATTCGGATAGACGTTCTGATGCTATGGACGGCATCACATTTCATTTGTAAGTTATTTTATGCGTAATTTATTAAAATAGTTCTAGAAAAATCTCTTAGCTTCGGTGTTTTCAAATATAATTCTACCCGACATTAGATGGCGACACTTTGTGTCATGGGAACTAAGAATATTTAGGTATGTAGAGCTCAGTATTTATATATTTTATTAATCATATGTACTGAAATTTCTTCAACTTTCATTCCTAAAGATCCTTTAATCGCCAAAATATTGTTTTTGTAGTTTTTATATCATTTTGTAAACAGGCCGCCATCTATCGTCAATTATGAACATTAATCATGAACATGTCAAAAATACAGGGCCGGAATTAGAATCCAATCCGAATGTCTCGCGGCTGTCTCACACGTGGAAGGTACTTAAGTAAAACATTTTAAATACGCTAGACATAAAAATACAATCTCTTAAAACTAAATATTTTAACTACAATAATTTATTTAAAGTACTTTCCCTCAGTGAGACAACTGGTATGGTAGTTGTTGTTTACTTAATTAAAGGTGAGGCTAAATGAACGTAATTTTATGAGTTGTGAGTCGCGTAAAATGAGTCGGCGGAATTCCGCTTCATACTAAAGTCCAACTCACTTTGCGTCGCCGTATAGCACAAACACCCCGGGCTACTCTCTAAGCCCGAAGTTCGTAGTTTCGGGCTTAGTTGCGAGCGTATTCTACTCCATATCACCTACGGACTTATGACTTATGTAATCCCTAATAAACAACTAATTTTCTTTCGTCATTTATCAAAAATCTTTTTATTCAAACATGTTTTTTTTTTCATAAAAGTATCAATAGGGATTTCAATAAAAAATATGTATCAAGATGGTTCGCAAAATGAATTTAACAAAAACAGATTACCTACTCCCTGCATCGAAAATCCTGAGTACGACCCTGTTGCATCCTGCACTTTAATGTCATCTAGTGTGAGATAGTTGCGTAACTACAAAGTAAAATCGACGGAACTAGCGAGTAGTTTTGCTATTGACCGGTAGATGGAAAATAAAGAAGTGGGCGGGATCTAACACCCCCTCACCCCGCAAAGTGTCACGCGTTTTTTTCATAGGGAAATTAAATTACAACATCTCCTCTTTGTATTTGCTCCGTGGCTCTTACCGAAGACTTACTTACTAACCTACATATAAAGTAGATAGTTCATCTAGGATGCAAACATTTTCGAGCTTGCTTCGCTCACACTTGCAACGTTCGTCTCTAAGTTCTTGATTTTTCATTTCATACATTAGTCAAAATAGTTTTTTTCTATAAATATGAATTATTGTCAAAAGAAAATCAATCCTATCAGAGATGGGGTGCAAAACTATGTTTGCGAGCTCGCTACGTTCGCTCTTGCTACTATCTAAGTTCTTGAGCTTTCTTGAATCAGTCAACCGAGATACTTCTATTTGAATACTGAAAAAATATCAAATCTGTCCGTGGTGGGGTGCAAACATTTATATTCCCTCTAAAAAATGTCAACCCTACTAACAATATAATAATTAATAATATGTTTATTTGTATTATTTTCCAATAATATCACAACCAAAAATTATAACCTAGGTCTAGTGCGGTCCTTAGCCCAGTCCGACCCTGGGCGCTATTAGTCGTTGAAGAATGTAAATTATAACGCCGGTCTTGTTGAAGAATATAGGTACAGGATGAATTTTTAGCGTGCATGGATGGCCAAAACCGAAACTATGAGGAATATCGAAAAACACTGAAAGGAGTCTCTAGCCCGATTTTTCTGAAAACTCAAATTGCTACGAAAATTTTAAGATAAGAAAGTAGCAAAATTTTGCCTAATAAATCCATTATTTGGCATGCGCTTAGAAAACTATTGATGATGCATACAAGTAATGTACAATTGTACATGATTGAAGAAATTATTTTAAGTCACAATGACCGCTTTTAGTTCAAGTTACTTATAATCAAAGCTCGGTTGGAATAGAAAAGTGGTGATTTAGATATCATGATATTAATCCTTTTCCATTCAAATGGTTTGATAATTAAGGTTGATTATGAACATGTAAATTTCTGACTAAAGCTACCTTCCTAAAAGGTAACTGATATTTTTTTTAAATCCAATGATGCTGTTACTCGGAGATAAACGGCAACATAGATTTTTGAAAAGATTATTATCAGTTGTTTTTTCATGAAAATTATGAAAGTATTTTATTAAAAATTGGAGCTTTCCCTTAGTTTGTCATGTGTTATTATTACTTCCCAGAATTAGATCCTTAGTAGGATACTTTTGGATGGTGATTGGGGGTTGTACCTAGTTGTGCTTTTTTTTAAGTCAACCGGTTCGGTTTTTTGGGAACAGATTTAAAAAAATCCAATGATGCAGTTTTAGTTCTCGTCAAAATCGAGCTCGAGACTCGGGACCCATGATCAGAGGAAAGAACAAGTGGAGCAAAATAGTTACTCATGGTACCCAAGGGAAGGTAGAAAGAAAAGAGGTAGACAAAAAAAAATATAGAACGATGATATCAGGCAGATTGCACACATAACATGGAGTAAAGTGGCCAGAGAGAGACCAGAATGGAGTAGGTGAGGCCTTTGGCAAGCAGACTTACAGAAAGTAAAGAAGCACCCAATACCTACGCGAATAGTTTTAATTATAAATGTAAAATATATGGATGTCACCGGAAAATAGCGTAAGATTATAAAATAACTTGAGAGATTGAAAACTCTTGAAAAATTGTCAACTGAACATTTGGAATACTATTTTACGCATCAAAATTTGAGTCTAAAATATCTCCGTGTCAAGTTATTTTATAATCTTACGGAGTTTGTCATTTTCCGGTGACATAACTGCAGTAGTGTAAGAAACGTAATTGTAAATTGTATCCAATTTTAATAGACGGCTTTATTATTATTATTATCCTATTTATTAATTTTATGTACACAATAATTACCTACCTACATTAACAAATCATTTAAAAATATAAAAAATAGTAGCCCACCGGTATCGGGAACAGGGACCAAACCAAGCTACCGGTGGTCAAGGCTCCTGATAGAGGAACCTACTAACTATACGCGCCGTGGCCAGGAGCACTGCTTTCTGTATCAAACCATAGATCTAGCTGCCTAACGAGAGCCTCTTGAGATATTGGTCGAGGCTCTTGGCAATTATGCCATTGGCCGTCACGATTATCGACATTGTGTCGACTGCTGTATTCACATCCCACATATCGACAACCTCGCGAGCCAAGTCAAGATACTTCGTTTGTTTATCCGTCTCAGCCTTCACGAGGTTCTAGTCATGAAGGACTGCTATATCAAAAATCATTACACGACGATCTAGTCGGTCTATCACCACTATGTCAGACTTATTAGCAACAATAGTGAGTGATGAATGATAGACTGTGCAATTGCCATTTTCGTGAACTGGGTCGGGCACGTAGGTACCTATAGTACGGTACGTCCGATTCCACAAGATTGTATTTAAGAGCAAGTTACTGGTGGGTAATCCTTTTTCTTTAAGGATGGGAAATCATCAAATGACTTCTTCCGCTCTGGGTGGAGCGGAAGGCACGCCCTTCCGCTCAGTCACGACTCTTACTGACTAAACCCATCCGTGTTCCTTCTAAAGCCCTTTGCGTTCCAGGGCCGCGGCGACTCTTTCGAACAAATTCCGCAACCCTAGCAGGTGGTGGATAATCCTGGCTACAAGGTTGTGCCTGTGCAAATAGTCTCCGTTAGCCAGACTAGAACAACCGGAAATAATTTGGCGGATCGACTCCCCGAGCCGGTGACATGTCCGACATATGTCGACCGTAGCGTCCTTCACAATGTATTTCCGGTAGTAGTTCGTCATCATCATATTCGCACAGATAAAACATTTGGTTCCCCAAAGAGGTCACTAAAAGGCAGCCAGGTTACGGACGCCAAAAAGTCGTGCATCAGGCCCATGTAGGATTGATATCATTATTATAAAAAAAGTCCCGCGCCGCGCCTGCCTTGTTTGTACCTACACGATAAAACTAAAAAAAAAGTGATTTTCACAAAACCCGTCTGGTTGGACTCCCTTTATTTTGTTGCGGGATTTTCTACCCCGTTCCGCGTACCTTTGTAACACATTGCCCTTAGGTTGAAAAACTCCTGAATTTTCAGCAGTAGCTTGCTATACCTACTACTATGCCAATTAGACAGCCTTTGTGTCTGGCGTATAACTTCAGGGATTGTTTCCATTTACCTAATAAATGGAAACAATTATTCTGTGAAATGAGAATGGTACTCAGGGTAAGCGCACACTGAATAATTTTTTAATGCAATATTCTCAATATTGTTTCAGAATGGCAGACCCACGCCCTTAGAATAATACAATCATTATCCAAAGGATTATATTTTTTTTAATATGTTACACTCTTTTTATAATATTCGTATTTTGTAAGTGACAATACTTTTTTTTAAATTATTAATGGAAAATAAAAACATTTTCAAATAAATAATCAACACCATTTATTTAATACTATGTCGCCGTGTATTGACTGTACATACAAAAATGTGATTGATGCAGATATTGCACAAATGACATCCGATTTACTTGTATTATCCATGACATGAGATCACATGCTATGAAATCCGGGATACAATATTGTCCTTCCATTTACATTTAGGTACTTTTTATATTAACTTCAATAAATTGATATAAAAATAACTTACAGCTAGAAATTCTATTCATTTTCTACTAAGAATATAATTTTAAATTATTTTAATATAAAGTAACAAATCTAAGTCTTATTTATAAGGCCAGCGTCGCCTTAGTGGATAAGCGTAATCGTTCAACTTAATTCTACATTGAATTTTACTACCCGGTTCTATTGGAGTTAGGTACACTGTACAGTAATTATATGTTATTATTATAAAAATACAATAAATCCATAAAATATGGTGAATACGATTTGTACAACAGATTAATATTTCTTTACATATTATAGTAGTTGAGTGAAATGGAAAGATTCAGATGTTATATGAACAGTGGAGTCTCAGTTAGTTTATTATTCTTGCAAATAAATGACAGTTAATCTACATAGAGAATGTTTAATAAAACAATATTGGGGCACACAAATTATTTTATGTATGGATGTAATTAATTAATTTGTAAACACTACCTGCTTGATCTCACAATCATATAGAAATGACAAATTTTATCGCTCAATGGTTTATTTGACAAAAGGGAAACAAGCAAAGTGAATCCACAACAGAAATGCAAGATATCCAATATTAGTAGGGCGATAGTAAGTATGCAGAGTATCTACTGCGGTGGTGTATTGTATATACCAAGTGGAAGATACAATAACAAAGGATGAGGTTGCAAAAAGGCAATTTCTGTCAAAAGTGCTCACTGAATAGCTTACTTTTTTAGACAATTGTTATGCTTTGCAAGGATAATTATTTTAAACACACACATGAAGTTCTTTCAACACACTTAGAAATAGCACATCGAACATAACAATTTATGTAAAGCACTGTTACCTACTTAAAACCTAAGAATTTGCAGTATAGTCAAGTGATAGAAGTTCATGCATTCAGTTCATTGGATGGTGCTCTAACTCAGAAGACAATCCATGTGATGCTAGTACATTTCTAAGTATGCTGAATCAACCTATAGGAACACAGGACATATTCCAACCTTGTGGCAGTCTTTGGTTAAAATAAGCCGCATAAGATATTTTCACTACAATTTATTATAAGAAATTTTATATCAATTAAAAAAACAGTGACTCAAAGCTCTAGTTATTCAGTCTCGTGAACGTTTTGCGTTCATTTATCATCAATTAGAAATAAATTATAATATTCATCAATTTATATACAAAATGTCGAGAAAATCAAGGACTAAGCATACATCTAATTCACTAGTAAGAAATGGGAGCAGTTTATTAAAGATTATAATTTTAATATAATTGTTGACATTTGATTTGGGTTCTCAAGAATATAAATAGGATATAAAAGAGAAAATGATTGTTTGGTAACTTGCGTGTGAGTAATGCATGATAGAACGGCCATTTTACACAAAAGGACGTAAAAAATATATTCTTTATGCAAACAAGTCGTTGGGTGGTGAACTAAATTAGTTAAAGATACAGAATATAGTGTTGATTGAAAAATGATTCATTGCAATGCATTCTTATTTTTATTTACACAAAAATATTATATTATGCATGTCCACATCAATAATTTCTTGTGGTGTACTAAGTTATAGTTGATCTATACTGACTACAAGTAAGGTATGCTTCCTGTTGGCATGGAAACAGCTTCAGATAAAGTAGATGTTACAAGAATTGAGAGAACACAACCTTGTTTTTAAATATAATAATTGCGTTAAAAATAATACGGTGGAGCGTCTCTACTTAAACATGGTGTTAGTGACAACATAAATTGTATGGAATGTTTAAGCAGCATGAACTGGCCTAATGCCAGAGTTAATCCAAAACCATCGATATATTATATATTTTCATAAGTAGGAACAATATACTATTTACAGTTTTATTTGTTGTAGGAACAACATTTTTTTCGAGCTATTAAAACCATATTGGAACATACAGACAGTCCCATTGAATAGAATATTACAAGTAAATATGAAACCTTCTTTTTATTCTATTACAAAGGAGATATCTTTATATGCCAGTACCATTTTGTGTAGCTATTTTTATTATGTTTTATAATGACTTAAATACTTACATACTTATAACAAAACAGTACCATTTTATCTGGTACCTCTAAATGTAGATCTTTACCTTGAAATTATTTTATCTTTCAGTTCTTGCGATGCCTATTTTAAGGAATACAAGACAAGCCGTTTGCGCCTTTAATATCCTTTGCAGATCTGGTTCATTAGCACTTTTTTAACAATATTTTACTTGAATAGAAAAGCCTATCGATGAATAATCTCTCAATTGAAATATTAGTATAATGCACACTGCAATCGCATCATTAGTGCCCAGTGATGTTAATAAGCAGCTCTCATGCGCACACGCGTTAGACACTCACGAATTATTAGTAAAAACTAAATTCTCAATTGAGAGTTACCATTGCAAATCGGCTCCTTGTAAGTTGCGACTCCTAAGTAGTCAATAAATATTTTATGACAATGTCTATATCAGTATAGTCAGTTTCCACATAAATCCATTTATTTGTTTGTTTGAATAAAGTCCGTAACCTATTTCTTGGTGGTCCACATGTGATGACAATGTGTAATAGATAAAGTTATTCATATATTATCTACTCCTTATTGATGTACTTATATGCGACGTTTATTCGCATTCCTCGATGTCTAATTTAGTAGTAAGTAACTAAATAATGCAAATAAATATTATTCTTACACTTCATCATTATAAAATATGACATTTAATATGTGACTCGCTAGTCCGATTATTTATTTCTAAAAAGCTGCATATTATAACAAGTGATCGGATAATCGGGCGCTTATATACCTTAACTTTTTTCCCGTAAAAGAATAATATGGACATTCCTGTCTGAATAAATAAGTAATCCCGGATTCACGGGATTGAACAATTTTGTAAAAACAACTATAACAAACTTAATGAAATTATAGCAGTGGTTATTTGATTTAGTATCTTTATTTTTTTTTCAAAACAAATGGAATACCTTTAAAAAATATAATGTGCACAATGTGTTGTATTTATTACACGACTGCCCAAGAAAAGGAGTGCAATATTTTTTATGTTTGTATGTAACTTCTAAATGCCTGAAATGATTAAAAGCATGTCCGTATTATACTTTCGTGGGAATAAAATTGAAGTTTAGGTATATTAGCGCCCGATTATCCGATCACTGATTATACAATAGCAGGATAAATAATATACACTTCTTTTTCTTAACCAAATGTCAAGTTTGGTAATCTTCAGAGTGAGAATAGACTTCAGCTTATCGTAACAAATCAATCTATTGACCTAAACGGACATAACACATTTTCATGCTCAGGGAAAACAACAGTACAATGATATAAAAATCAGGAGCTCCTTGACTCAACGTTGGATGACATGAAATTGTATCAAATCAATAGAGTATTAAACGACCGCTCTTAAACAACTTAGTGTCCGTATCGGAACATAACAAACAACAATAACACACCTTAATGTAAAGTGTGATCACTCGGTGGAGAGACGCCGGGCATCAGGCGCGGGCGTGCTGCTGCGCGGCGTCTTGGGGCTCTTGTGCTCCGACTGCGGCGGCGTCGGCGGGTACACGTGCGCGCTCTCCTGCGACGTCGACGCCGCCGTGTCCGTCTGAGTCGACGACTGCTCCGCCATTATCTGGTAAACTTTGTCCTATCCAACAAAATAGTCATATTATTAGCGTCGATATCGGCTGACGAACGACTCATTTGATAAATTATCGAGACAAGAAAAGTATTATTCTAAGATAACGAATTCGTAATGCACATTAAACAGTATCGGAAGCTAATAGCATAACGTGAAGAAATGTGACTCCGTTAACTTCCGGCAGTTGATAGGGAAGTAAATATAAATAAGTTATAAGTTGACCTATTTAAAACCCATCTCTAGTTGGCTGTCTCTTGGCCACATTAAAAGTATTAATTGTTTATTAAAGAGACGTTAATTCAAATGATTTAGCATAAAAAGCAGCCTCAAATCAGGTTGCTATCACATGTGGGATTAGCATCTGAAGTGAAATGGGCGTTGGAGGCAGTACTCACAAACATGTCGAGGGTGACGTTGTGCGACTGGATGCGGTGGCTCTCGTCCAGGTTGACGTCGGGGCAGATGAGGTCGAGGCCGGCGGCGCGCTGCACGAACTCTCCGTCGCCGCCGCGCACCACGCACACGCCGCCCGCCTCGCGCACCACGCCCACGCTGGGCGCCAGCCACCGCCAGCACGGCTCCAGCGCTTCCCAGCTGTAACCTGCACACGTACGACCTTTACCATCTCTCCTGCATATCATAGCTTGAATGAATCGCTTCAAAGGGACTCGACGTGCAATTTTTATATCTCTATTTGATCGAATCTATTGTTTACTGGTAAAGGCCAAATCATAACATTATATTTTTACAACCGAAGTGACAAACTGTTGAATCACACGCGACCCACGCGCGCAAACATAAAGTCTGCTATTTATGCAACATCTTGCGACCTTCCTTATAGATTGCTTTGTATAAATTTAACAACAAAACTGAACTCACCTGATACCCTAATAGCTAGTTCTTTGGTGAAGGCGTGCGCCATGGCCGCGGCGGCGACGGCGCTGTACGGGAACAGGTTCACGTCTACATGCAACACTGCTAAGTCTATCAATTGTCCACATATCACAAATTCTAGCGATGAATACTGGGGGAACACGAACGTGTATCCCCTGAGCGCGTTCGCGCCTACGTCACTTTCGCCGAGCAGCCTGCGCTTGGCGCTCCTGCCTTCGCTAGCCAGCTGCATGTACACATTGAGCCAGCTGTTGATGGTGATGGGCGTGATGCTCCACGACAGTATCTTGAGGATCAGGAGCTCCTCCAGAAGTATCTCGTCTGTGGTGCACGCGCCGTCTGTTACGTACGCGAACTCCCCGATTTTAGGTGGGTACACTTCTTCGACTTTCGCTGCTATGAACAAACATGTGATACCTGGAAGAAAAATTGATAACGAGTGTTTGAACAGTACTTCTTAAAGGGGTTCTGCAGTTGTTTTATCCGTTCTGAGGTAATAAAGAGAAAAATAATTCTATTCTTTAGCGTCAGAAGCTCATTTTAGTCAGTAGTGTTGTGTTTTTGTATTTACCTATAAGCTGCAACCGGCCCTTCTGCACGTCTTCCGTGTTGGACAGATATCGGTCCACATAGTCCACTGTGAGATGAAATGTTTCTCTGTGGAGTTTGTATACTTCACATACCTGTTGAAAGAAAGGGCATAGATGTAGATAGACGAACGAAATTTGGGTCTAGCTAGTTTTTATTTAAACGCACTCGCACATATCCAGAGCTTTATCAGATCCTGGGATACTCATATATGTAGTCAAACTTGAAGTACGTATTTCATATCCATAACTAGAAAGTCACATTCCCTATCTCTCAACAATGTATGTGACTATTATATAAAGGCTATTATTGTCTGTCGTCTCTCATTGTTTGTCCCTCGTTAGGGTTATCTGCCGGACACGGACGTCTTAATGGCTAAAGCGAGAATAATTTCGGCTAAGACATAAATTAGGTAAATTGCCTACCTACTTCACTGCGTTCCTGTTTCTATCAAATGACGCATCTCTGAGAAGCTTTCGTATGAATTTAAATGAGTTAATTGGCCTTTAAGAGCTGTATTTAAGCTGGTGTTTAATTGATATTGAAATAAGACTTTAAAGCCCTAGAATAATAACTGCTGCCGTATTCTGGTTTGAATGATGCCATATTTGTATTTTCTAGTATTATGATTTATGTAAGTGTGCTTTTGTGTGTTGTGTTTTCTGATCATGTACCAAATAAATGTTTTATCTATCTATCCATTTCAAAAAGGGTATTTGACTAAAAAAATCTAATGAGTCCGTCAGATAGATTTCCAAAAAATATTCGACACATATTTTTTATGAAGACGATATATTGCATTGAAAACTCGTGTGACGTCACTTAGGGGTACTAAGTGACGTTTTTACTGGAAAGTGACGTTACAAGCTCCTTATCTTTCATGCATTTTATCTTCGTATTTTTTTTATTGATTTGATAAAATAAAAATACGTATCCCATATTTTTCGATGATCTAACTGACGGACTAAATAGAATCATATTTTTTTAACTCAGGCAACATCCCTATTCCCGTTAATCAATACTAAACAAATGATGTAATCGTACTCATTGCACCTTGCTTGGTAACTTAACGAAGCCACAAACTGTTATCCGAGTGTGTCCAAATCAATAAACGGAGGCCCGCACATGTTCGGAAAGTCCTAAACAGTAGATACTCGAACGACTTGAACGGTTCAGTTATCGTAAAAAAAACTTGCACATTGATATTCTTAGAAGTCCGGTACAACTGAATGGGATACATTCTTTTTATGTCGCCAAACAAATGTTACGTCGATCAGAATAAACTACTTTTATCGATAGACTTCGCTGATTACGGAACTTATCATAACTAGTACTTCGCCCGCGGCTTCGTACTCGCATGTCCTTTATTTTTCCCCGTTTCGGTATATCCTATAGCCTTCCTCATGAATGTGGCTATCATATACAAAAAGAATTTTTGAAATCCGACTGATAGTTCCAGAGATTAGTACTAGCTTTTGCCCGCGATTTCGTACGCGTATATCCCGTTTTTTCCCGTTCCCGTAGTAACTTCAATTTCCCATATAGCCTATAACCTTCTTCATGAATGTGGCTATCATATACTTCTCTGTCAAGGAAGTGCCGGGAAAAGGTCAATACACAAAATGTTAGCTATCTACCAAATATATTTTATCGCTTTAAAAGTTCAAACATTTTTTCTGGAATTGAGGGCAGTTCGCGAAGCAAATTTTGTTTTATGGCTCTACCGAATGAAAACGGGTGCCACGAAGTGGTAATTTGAGTTAAGGAAAAAAAAAAGAAGTCGGCTGGAGCCATATCTGGTGAATAAGGTCGAAGTATTTGTTGAGTTTAGGTCAAAAATTCGTTAACAATAATGGCATTGTGCGAAGACGCATTATCGTGGTTTTTAAGAGACGTTTCCATAAATCTGGGCTTTTTCGTCGAATTTGCTTTCTTTAACGCTGCATAATGCTTAAATAATATTCTTTGTGTACCGTTTGACCTTCCGGCAAGAATTCCGAGTGCACAACACCGCGATAGTCAAAGAAAACAGTCAACATGACTGTGATGATTTTGATCGACTTTGGCGTGGTTTTTTCAGTTCAGTTGGAAGGCGCCACTCCGAAGCTTGTTGAATGGTTTCTCTCGTCACCAGTAACAATGCGGTCCATGAATGTTGGTCCGGAATCGACTCGTTCTGGCATGTCCTTAGCGACTCTTATGCGATTGATTTTTTGGAGAAAATTCAGGTCTTTTGGGACTAGTCGAGCGGCAACATGTTTCATACCCAATTGATTGCTTAAAATGGTACGGATCGACTCGTGAGACAGAAAGTTCAGCAGCTACCTCTCTCACCCGCCACCACACCTAACAACACCACTGGAAAGTCACAGGAAAGCAAAACACGCAATTTCGTTTACTTGGATGATATATTTTCTATTTCCTCCAGCTATTTTGATTTAAAAACCAAACTACCTACTGAACCGATTTTGATAAAATTTCTATGGGACCAATCGGAACGTGTATCCTTTCACATGAAAAAATAACTTTTAAAAATCGGTTCATAAATGACGGAGTTATGAGATGAAAAAACATTTAAAAAAAAAATACAACCGAATTGAAAACCTTGTTTTGAAGACGGTTAAAAACGGCACTGTATTTAATGTCTAATTCAAACTCAAACTCCGCGCTAAAATGGAAAACAAATGATCAATTCCCGGTACTTTTTTGACAGAATGTACAAAAATAATTTTCCAAATTCGACTGGTAGTTACAGAGATAAGCGCGTTCAATCAAACAAACTCTTCAGCTTTATTATTATGCTTGAGCGTTATAATTAACAAGCGACTATCCTCAACAGATAGACGTATGACCTCATATTATGTTATGCAAATCCCGGTACCAACGCCGGAAATGCAATGATACGATAATAATTTGATACTACTATAAGCGCATACGATTGAGGAAAACACGTCCAAAATACGCACGTGAAGCGTCTAATCGCGAGGCAGACGAGACGGTCACAAAAAGTTTGTTACCACAAAGTTAAATGTACTGTTATGTGCCTAAGTTCCGCACCGATCGACGCTTAGCGCTGAATGGGACGGTACCGAAAAAATGAACTGTTTCATTAAGTACCTCATGTCGATATCCCATATTGTATGGCCATGGTATTTTATACGAGAATTCGTTCCTATTTTCTATACCTAAAATTTCTTTGCTAGAAGATTAAGATGACGAATTAACATATCACGTAGGTCGCAGTTCTAGCCCTTAAATTAACCTATGACCGACTTTATTTGTTACGTTTTCGACATATTTGAATAAAAAGTCGTTTTAGTTAGCTTATTCGAATGTTCAGAAGATAAAATCAGTGGTGAGTTTTACAAAAATAAAAGCGTGCTGTCGGTGCAATCCTATTATATCGAAGGTTTATCTTAATCCAATCGAGATATTGCAGTTGTTGTTTTGTCCAGCAATAAATGCAATGTTATCGATAGTGCATGGTAATGGTTGTAATTAATAAGGAATATATATCCGGCTTAAATGGCGCTTATTACAGGATCTTTTTTTTTAATAAAAATGAGTTTGCTCTTGACTCTAGTCTCGATCATAGATGACAGAGACAAAGTCGACGATGGAGCAGCTTACCCAGACGAAGCCTGTTCACTCTAATTTTGAAGAGATTAGCGTTGTATGCGCTCGGAAACACAGATGCAGGCAGAGAGTTCCACTCCTTTGCTGTGCGCATTATAAAAGGGTTTGAGGATTTCAGGTAGTACCTACGGAAGGAAATTGACCTTGCAAGTGGAATTAAGTAATTGCAAAACATGAGAATATCACAAACGTTTACGTGGACTCCTGCCACCTTGCACTAAGGGGACTTAAATCCGTGTAAAACGACAATCTAGCCGTAGCATCAATAAAGGAACCGATCGTGCGATAGCTAATGAGGTCAACGGTTTTCAAATCGGCGGGAAGCCGCTAGGATGACGAAAAAAAGGCAAACTTGCGTCTTGGCCAATCGTATAGGTCCACCATCCTCCCATAGACAGAACTATCAGAAATTTATATAAAGAAGTATTTAAAATTTTAACCTTATCATATACATGCGTACAATAGAAGTGTTCCACTTTCACAACAAATTAAATTAGTACCTGCGTTGAACTGGCACATAAATAGTTCGCGTCTTATCTTAGAAGCAAAGCTTGGCGCTTACTGTTACGTTCAAGTTCCATGCGTAGGAAAACAAAATGCAATTATTTGAATAAGTTATCGTTACTTTTGCAAATACTCTAATAGGATAGCCACAAGAGCCCAGAACTAAATCCCGGGAAAATGGTTTACTCGTGTTATATTTTATAGTCCGGAATACGAATACCGCGCTTCTATAGGTATCTTTCCAATATTTCCCGTGAAGGTCACCTCTTGACGTCTTCTATTCTATACATAGACAATTCGCAAAGCCTGAAATTAATCGCCAAATGACTGGGTGAACGGACAAGCGCATTTCATGGTATCATCATTGCAGAATAAGGAAGAATATTTGAACGAAACGTTTGTCTCATACCACGGGGTCAATGCCACTTATCGGCATCCCATCTGCTGCGATAACGACCTTAGAAGAACGAATTAAACCTTCTAATGACCTAGCTTAAAAACATTTAAAATTCTAATCCTTTTTAACTCATTTAATTGTGCTTCAATATAAAGGGTAAAACGCTGAAAGTAGCATCTATAAATCGCGTTGGTGAAGAGGTCAATGAACACGGCAAAAAAGGGGTCAATGACCCCGATAGTTCATTATTTTCATTCATGTGTAATTGAAAATTTTTCTTACCTTCATCTGTTCAAAAATCACTGGAATGCCGCATGGAAATAAGATGGAGGGCTTTAAGATCTAATTATGCACAAGTTTTTATATTGTCAACCATTGGCTAAACTGTTCAGCTAATGGTTCACACATTACACCTAAACTAAGTTTTTGTATAAATTACGTTATATGCTAATGTGGTTTGTCTCAAAACAAATTGTCTGGCAGTAGAATAAATAACTGCATTATCATAAATCCTCAGTACTCTCCCATCTTAATCCTATAGGAGCTAGTATTCTCATCCCAATATTTCCTAAAGATAATGTCAGACATTACACAGAAGTGCTTGGCACTAAATTTACAAATCCCCCAATCTATTTATAGACCACATTCTCTTAGTGTCTATGGTTTTGTCTATGTCTACTTGTAATCATTTCAAGTCATTCATGAATGACTGAAATTAATGTTAAAAAATGTATCTTACCTCATTCAGCCAGTCTAGAAGAATAGCTCTCATCCTAGGTTGTAGATTAGGGTGATTGTCAAACATATTAGGGTTCTTCTTATTACTAGACCTAGCATCACAGTCACACATGCTGTTCCACACATCTGCTGGGTCCGCCCAGGATAGGCCAGGAAGTGGGCACTTCCGTTTGGGCAAGGTGGGGCATGCTATCTTACTAGTGCTGAAAATAAAGATCCAACTTAACAACACATTTGACTGTTTAACAGAACTGAAGGTTATTCTAGGAGACTGCAGTATGTTGTAATAGTCTATTTATTATGCACATAGGTGAGTTCACTATCTCTTTAGGAAGGTCAATTTGGTCAATTTCACTGTCAGTTATCTGCAGACTGGGCTCTTTTAACTATGATAAGTTTAGAAGCTTTTACTAGAATACTATGGTAAGGTAAATGAGTCAGTGTTTTGCTTACAGCATATCATTTTATGTAGAGTTGTAGGCTAGACAGAATCTCATATTCCGATTGACTTGCAAATTAATTTTGGCCTGAATAGCTAAGTAAGATTCGCAACCTAAGTTGGAATCTGTTAAGGTATTTAAAAGTAAATGGAGACATACCTGGGCCTCTTATTGGAGTGTGGTGTGGACTCGCCTCTAGCCACATTCTCTAAAGGGCTCAGCACACAATTAGGAAGGTCAGATATACTCGGTGGGCTTAAAAAACTATCAGGGTTGTAATCAATGTCTGTATAAACGCTCCTTGGCTGGTCTACTGGCCCATACTGAGAGCCCTCATCATCACTGGAGCAGGATGATGATTCTACTACTACATTGTGTGCTGGCTGGTCACTTAGTTCCTCTTCTAGTACTGATGAGATCTTCACCGGTGGCATATTCTCTAACTACAACATGACAAGGAAAGTTACACTCCACATTTTCATCAATAATTAATGGCAAAAACGAAATGATACAAACCTCATCGTCAGTGGAATTTCTTTTTCTTTTCAAGGTCAATCGTTTGTCACTGGCTTCACAGAAGGAACTGTAAATAAGTGTAGAAGACTGTAAGTAAACAAACCCCAACCATCAAGGTCAGTATTGGGTGTAGGAGCAACAACACTGTACTTACCCAGTTTGTGCCATTGTAGTTGGACTATATCAACTGGCACTCTATCTCCACAGCCTACAACAAAACCACCAATTAGTACATTTGTCGATTATGCTGTTATCGGTCATCAAAACTTGGATTTAGTGGCCTAAAATTACCGCATGTCATGTTCAACTTGTAAATAGGGTTATGTCACTTGACAACCGTAATTGAGGGCATAATTCCAAATTTATCATAAAACGCATGCATTCTATTTTAACAACGAGCTGTCTAGAATAGCATTTACATCGTTATTATAAAATATTTCGCCGTAAAACACCCTCTGTAGGCGGAGGATCCCGCAGCGTGCCCCCTGCTGATTGGCGGGAGAAATTTTTTCAGAGGCTGTTTTTGGGTGGTAAATTATGAGAAATTCGCGTATTAAAGCGTTTTACACTCACTACAATACATCAGCTATGATTTAGGATGATTAAAATAGAGAAATACATGAATCAGCTGCGGTAAAAAATGCCACGAATCCGTCACAATCGCGCGCGAAATTCTCCCGTCAGCGCCATTAGACACGTCGCAAGCTTGGGTTTCTCGGCACATCCACTTATGGAAATTGATAAAAATAGCATGCGGACGATACAATATCATCAGATTACTAATGTATTATTGAAATATTACGATTTAAACCGAAATAACTCCTTGTTATTCGACATAACCGTTGACAATATAATTGGCTTGGCTTATCGCCCACCAAAGGTTTATAACCTAATTATGCCTATTAACTAACGATTTCTTTCGAAATAATTTAATGGGCACGATATGCCATATCATTAAGAAAAGAAATGCGAATCCAAAACATACCTGGTCATTCACAAATTATTCCAAATTACACAAAACGTACTTTGCTCACAAACTAGATACGATGTATGAACTTTCAACACATTTATTACGGATTACACTGTATTTTGGTCACATAAACGACTATATTCACTGAATATGAGTAAAAACGATACAATTGCTGTATTTCTTAATTTAACATGATACTTTTCAGCTTTTCACGGCTCGATAACGCCCGGCTTTCCGCGCGAAAATGTCGCGGTAAAACTTCGGTACTCAGCGGGTTGACTAAGAGCTAACTTCATGTTTGTTTCTTCTGAAAACGAAACGTCAGTACTTTCACGCAATCCATTTCATGAAGAAAATGTGCGTCTTTTGTGTGATGAAATAATAAGCAATGCGTTTTTATATAAAGCGTAACTATAACTACGCGAATGTTTTTTGTTTATTAGTTTCAAACTAAAGGTGAAATTGTTAATTAAAGAATTGCTAGGTAGCAAAATATAATGCTTTAGTTATCGTAATTATTGTTTGGACATTTTTAGCCCATTATTCACATGATTTCTATGAAATCGTGTTAATATAATCAAAATAGAATTAAATAAGATGAGAAAGTACATAAATAGTTAAAATCTTAGGTGCAAGGTTGAGTAGAACGGAACTTCACGAGAAAACCAACGCTTCTTTTCTATTGGTTGCTTTATGCATCTATCTTCCCAGTGCTACCACCATAATAGATTACTTGTTTGTCCTTGTTGTTGGCATCCAAATAAAAGCTACATTCACGTTGTATCTCAGCTGGGCGCCAGCTGATAGAAAATTGAGCGAGAAAAGTCAATAAAGGTGCGCTATTTCGGTATTGATAACGTGGCGATACGGTGACATATTTACGTATTATGTGAACGGCAGGTGAATTTCTAGTGAATATCGGTCATAGTAACGCTATGGCAGTTCAAAATATAGCAGTGAAGTTGTGTGGTGTGCTGCAAGCGCAGGGCGAAGAAGGTAACATCAACACTGTTTATTGTCATCATAGGAGTCCGTGTAACCTAATATTATACTAAATCAGCAAAGCTATGTTAAGCTATGTTAGCACATGAACCTTCATTTGAAATGTCCAAAGACACGTTAACCTCTTTTTTCCGCTTATTTTGTAACATCGCTTTGCAATAAATTACGCAGTAATCATGTTACGCAGCCGTGAAATTCCTCGAGGCCAGTTAACTATTGTGTTTTAATTGTATTTGCAGAGGTAACTGCGCGAGAATGGCGTCTTTTAGGCCAGGAACAAGATGGGTCGCAAGTCTTGAGCTGGGTATCAGACAAGGATGGAAAAGAGGTCCTGAACATAGGATCATATACCAATAAAAACAAGACATTGATCACTCTACACACGTTTGACGAGAAGTTGAATATTATACAAGCATCAGTGAATGCTACTCATACTCTGTTAGTTTACATTGTGAAAAATCATATGAGTGAAGGTACTGAAGTAAAGGATTCATTGTATTGTCCGCACTTGATATGCCTAATGCCGGAGAGTAACAGGACCCCTGAGCCAGTTGAGGAGCCTTCTTCTAAGCAAATCATGGTTCAATATGTCTATGGAAAAAGCACTAAATACAGTCCGGGGATAAGGAATGATAGATTCTTGCTTTTCAAACATTTGGAGTGTAAGTATAATAATTAATGTTATTAAATCACACTTTTTTATGTGACGTTGAAACACAAACCCCAATAGGCATTTTAAGAGGCAAGGCAACTAAGTTTCATAATGTTATTGGGTAAGATTCATAGAAATATAAAACTTTTTTCATCTATGGTATCTTCATATCTATGGTAAAATTATATGCCTAATATATACATTGGTTTTGTGATTGGCACCCAGTATTAAACCTGATACTATATATTATACAAATAAACCAAATTGTCACTTAGTTTCTAATTAAATCACCAATTTTTTGTTCCAGTGCCAAGTCTGGCAGTAGGCCAACACGTTTCTAGGTTAATAAAATTTCAATGAAATAAAAAAATACAATCAACACACTTAACCTTTTCAAATTAAATTTTAGGCATCAAAATCTACCGCACCCCTATGTTCCTCAATGAATGTGACGATGGCACAGACAAGTGGGGCTTTGATGGCATTTACCCTGAACCTGAGAAAATTGTCAAAGTATTTTCATGGGCACAGTGGGACTGTGTCAATCAGGTAAGCTAATTACGAAATTAAAAGATTTTCCTTTGCATGGGTCCCGGCAGGACTATTTTCAGGGGAGTGCATCATAATCTCGCCTCGAATAGAATAGGTTTTCTTTTGCCCATTCATACAAAGATAGAACTAAAGAAGGGTGCAGAGCCAAGCAAAGGGAGTTAGGAGAACCTACCACACCACAGATTTGTTAGGTTCTCTTTCACTACATTATGTTTGTCTATTGTATTTTCTTTTATTTCTTCATGTTTTATTGAAAGCCAGAGGGGTGCAAGTGCACCCCCTTTCACACCCCCTCGGCGCCCATGTTCCATTGTATGAAATAAGTAACTTTATAGATAAAACCTGTATACCACTGCAAAAATATTCAAATGCTACTAATTACCTACAGTAAGTAACAATTTGCAAAAAAAAAACATACTGGACAGTTTTACTAGACTAATCTAGGTTTCGAGAACAGAATTCTCTCATTTTTATTGCTCAAACAGCCTAAACAGCAATAATCTGTTTTTGAAATTTTAAAGAATGTGCAAGCTTTCAAATAATATAGAAAATTAAACTTGCCGAATCGGCTTCAGCTCAGTTCTGCATTGCTGCACTAACTTGCTCAAATAACGCATTTTTAGTTTTACTTCATGATAAATATTCAATTTTTTTGTTTATCACAGCAATAAAACCACAGATTAAATATGTAAGTATTATTAAAAAGCGCAGTGGTCATGTCCTGGATTCGAACTCGCGACGACATAGTATCGCGTCACGCAGTCTAAACCGCAAACCTCGAAGCTATCGCGACTTCCTGAAGACCCCTGAAATTATCTATATCATTCAAATGAAGAATATCACATTATAAAATAAATGCTATTTTTATGGTCGAGCCTAGATCTTTTATCACTGGCGTATCATGTAGCTCTGGTATACTTACTATTACCGTGCTACTAACCTACCGCGAGGTATACCCAATTGTGTCTTTTAAAATTAGACTGCCAAAACGTATAGTCAGGGAGCTAGGGATAATTTTTTCACTTGCATGGCACCTATATAGATAATTATAATTCTTTTTCTTTTCATTTATACTGTGTAGTTCTACACAATCTATTTACTGCAACTATCATATACCGATGCATTTACAAACACACACAAAGGCAAATCAATTCTGTGTTCGGAATTTGTGCAATAAATTGAATTTCTTTCAATTCATCTTGATCATTAAAAGTGTTCCACCCACTGCTAAGTAAAAGTTCTCCAGGCTTTTTTTGCCATCTTACCGGATTTAGGTCTAGTTCGATCCAGCCCGTCCCTAGCTGTCCTCCCCCCAGCGACGCCCTAAGCCGAGGCCCGTACCCCACAGGGGGTGCCCTTAGCGTGTAGTCGCATAGTTTGTAAGTTTTTTACAAGCCCTGGCTGGAGGCTTTAATATTAAATTAAGGCCACCACAGGCAAGCCCGGTTAAGCAGTCGACAACCTAATAGGTTGAACTGCGAGAAGCCAGTCACAAAAAAAAAACCGGATTTAGGTAAATCATGTTTTTCTGTTTGTTTAGGTGTTGTACTACATCCACTATCGGCAGCCGACGCTGAGTTTTGCCGAAGGTGAGGAGGTGAAATCGCCGTCGGAAATGACGCCGACGTTATCCGCTTTGCAGTTTCACGCTGACCTGCCTCATGAGACCGTTGTATGTATTCAATATTATACCTACTCATCATCTGTCTAGCTTTTTCCCAACTAGATTGGGGTCGGCTTCCAGTCAAACCGGATTCAGCTGAATACCAGTATTTTTCGTGGAGCGGCTGCCTACCAGACCTCCACAACCCATTAACTGGGTAACACGGTACTCCTTGGCAAGACAGGTGACAGATTATCTGGCTTCTGACTATCCGTAACGACTGCAAAAGATCTTTAAATGACAGCCGGGACCAACGGCTTAACGTGCTTTCCGAGGCACGGAGGAGTCTCGGTATATTAAGATGGTCACCCATCCACAGACCAACCTTGGCAAGCGTTGCTTAACCTTGAAGATCGACCCGTGCGAGCTGTTATTATTTAGCCACGAGCTCCTCTACCTCTCTATATTATAACTACTATTTGTATTATATCACTAGCTGCCGCATGCGGCATCGCTCGTGATAGTATAGTATAGATAGATAAAAAACTTCGACCACGTCATTGCTTACCATCAGGTGAGAAAGTGGTCAAGTGCGTGCCTATTAATATAAAAAAAAGATATTTCAGCTCGTCTTGAATTGACATTTCTAACTAATTAAATAATATTCAAGATTTTGCAGTTTTCTGTAATAGCCTATTTTATGCACTAGTCTAACCATATAAATATTGTTAACTAAATTGACCTGGTTACCCAATATATGTGTCACCGGAAAATTGGAAACGACGTAACATTGTAAAATATCGCTGGAAATTGTAGGTAAACAATTTTTTTTTAATAAGACACGGATTTATTGGAAACAAAACGATTTTTTCAAAATATATCGAGAAATTATAATCTAATAAAGATTTATTACAATCTTACGGAGTCTGCGATTTTCCGGTGACATGTCCAAACAATAGATGAAAGATTAAATCAATAAGTGTGTCTATTTTCTACGTTATAAATGTCATAAATATTGTAAACATAGGTAGTTATGTCTTTCGTAATCACATCCGGCCTCAAAAATATCAAAGAAATGTTTAAAAAAAGTCTACATTTACTTCAGTTACAAGTGCTCAGTTGCACAATGGTAGCAACTTTCACCTATTAATAATACGGTTCTGCGCAATCTAGTCTAAATGCGTACACATTCATGATTGTGCTACTCGGTGGGCCCGAACGTGACTATTTATTCTTTTTACAAAATACTATTTATAGACTAACTGTCGTCGAACACTTGTAATAACCGAGAATGAACAAACCTGAATGAATGCCAACGTAAATTAAACCAAATCATTTGCTAGGAGACTAAAGTGTAATTGGTTATAAAACAATTGAATTGTACTTTACTTTAGTTACTAAAAGAAACTTCCGAAATTAAAATTTTCGGAGTATGCGCATCGTTTAATATGCAAATTATTGAGAGATGATAACTGCTTTCCATAGGTAGGTACCGTGATTTCCTAAAAAGCCGAGGGCCAACTGTCTTCTTTAGTATCGTAGGTACGTACTTAACTTTCAGACGAGTTAACATCCAATCACAATCCAATATTAGAGTATCTATCCATTTCAAATACTGAGTAAAAACTTTCTAAGTAATTCCGACGAAAACAAATTATACGTTGGGAACAATTTCATGATTTTTACGATTTTACTGTATTTTTGGAAGGTTGGTGATACTGCAAGTTCAATAGAACTAAACAATGATCATAGTATACTTCGAAACAGTATACCTAATAACCGCCGAAAAGTACTTATGCTACAACATTGTTTAGAATAATGAGGGCCTGCTTCACAAGCTACGGAACTGATATCTCAGATACTGGATACTGGTCTAGTATCTGATAAATGTGCAATCGGAATTAGAATAATGTACCAGTTAAGTTAACCGAAAACGGTGCAACCCGTGTAACTTGCTGTTGAAGTGTTGACGTTTGATGCATCGTCGATGGTGCTTAGTGCGAGTTTTTTTAACCTTTTGAACGCCAGAGCATAACATGAACGCCAAGCCACAAATTCACCGTACTTTTTGTCACATATTAGTGACGTTTGGCGTACAGAACACGCGCTTGCTTGTCATGTATACGTGACAATTGCGTTCAAAAGGTTAAGGTCCTCGATCGCGTAAGCGTAAACGTCAATTTGTATTGAAACTCAATAAGCGCCGTCTGGTGACACTCACGAAAAACCTTTTTTTTTTCATACAATTTGACAACACTAAGGCACTAAGGCCACATGTCTGTATCTCAGCTGAACATTCCGTTGAGCCTGCCTCACGTGTCGAGCTCGGGCGAGGGCGCCGCTTGCGGGGCGTACGAGGACGATCCCATACCTCTGCGAGTGCACGACTGCAGCCTCGACCTGCAGATCGTCTGCGATCAGAAAGGAGTCTTGTGTATCTGCCATCATTATCTCTACAAGGTAAGTAGTAAATCTGGATATGATTTGTTTGCCCCACCTCGCTTTCTTTTCAAATCGGCCTTTTAGTCTAACATATGTAGGTAATCCGCTAAATACCCGCAGTATGCTGAGCCTTGTCTCTACGAGAATTAAAGGGTGTAGGCTGTGATCGAGGGGGAGAGGTCTCAGACTTAGTTGGTTGATGTCCCTGTTTCAAATCGGTCTTACAGTATTTTGCTGAAAACATTTTGAAAGCAGCGGTGATAAAAACATTGGCGTCTGTCTTAGGTCTGAAAGCATGGTTATTTGATGGAATATTCTGTACTGTTAGTCCAAACTAACAGTACAGAATATTCCATAAAATACTAATATAATATGGAATGTAGGTAATATTTTGAATCTTGAAGAAAAGGCTAGCTAGCGACAGACAAAAACGAGCACAGTTCGAAGAGGCCTTTGTCAAAAGAGGCACATAGGCAGTTTCTCAGGGCTTGAAGTAAAGGCTTTTTTTTATTAGTTGTATTTTAGTATAAAACGTGAAACGCAATAACTTAAATGTGGTTATTGTAACCATTATTATGAACAACTTTTACTATGGGACCAAATCCAACTCACGAAAAAAATTAAGTATGAAATGAAAATAAATGAATGGGGCAGTCATTTTTAGTGATTTCAGTGTTGGTCCCTTTGTAAAAGTTTATTTATTTATTTACTACTAGTGGCCCGCCCCGTCTTCGTCCAGGATGTATTTTTTTTTGTCAAAATTTTCTTTCATAAGGACCTTCTCCTGACAATAACAAAAACGACAAAAAAAGAATTAGCGAAATTGGTCCAGCCGTTCACGCGTGTTGCCGTGACCAAGGGAAATAGGGATTCATTTATATATATACTTACCTATATATAGATTAAACCTACTTTATTGTACACCAAAAGTAAAAAAAGGCAACTTTAAACTCAAACACATACAATGGGCGGCCGTATCGCATTCCGCGATCTTCAGACAACCTGGGATAGAAAGTAATTGATTGGACATAAAATGATAGAAAGCTCTATAATCAAGTTGTTCATAATGAGTACCTATGATTGCCTACAATGACCCCTTCTAAGGTATTGCGTTTATTCTGTTACATCTTTATTCCCTCCACAGCCTCTGGATGACTCTACCACCTCCTTGGTGCTAGAAGACAGCGCTGATCTTAAGGACTCGGGCGTGAACTTCGCGTACTCCATAACGCTGCTGCAGCACGGTTGTGTGGTGCACAGCGTGGTGCCTGACCTGCCGTGGTCGCTCGCCAAATCGCTGAGACCTTCCTACACTCTTTACGCTGGTAAGATATTAGATTGATCATCTTACTCCAATTCATTTAGGGTGAAACTGTGAACTTCGCGTACCTATATAACGCTGCTGCAGCGTTGTTCACATCATGGTGCCTGACCTGCCGTGATGGCTCGCTGAGTCGCTGAGACCTTCCTACGTGTTGGTAACAATATTGATAACTTCTTTCATCGTTGTGTAGTCCCTTGTCATTCCTTATATTATACTTTATTCATGGTAACGGTTTTATGTATTTCGGATTAATGCCTGACTAGATTTGAAATCGAACCATCAAGTAATTTTTCCACGTGCGTAGCCCATAAGAGTATCGTTCGAATCCCGTAAGTTTCGTCTTCATAATCTAGAACAAATTAACCTCATAATGCTTGTCAAACAAAACAAAACTTCACTTTTCAATAATAATAAAGAACTTATAACATTTTGTGCTTTTACAGACAACCACCTCTTAGTGAACATTCCGATGCTCTACACTCAAATGATTGACATCAGTCTTTACCACGAACCATGTTGTCACATCGTGATCCCCATGGACGAGTGTGACAGCGGGCCCAGCCTGGCCCCGGTGCTGGGCTGGGGGCCCCATGCCATGGTAGACCTGAACACCCTGGACGTGGTCACCATGACGGTAGCTGACAAAGACCTGACGGCCACCTTCAAAAGTAACACGGCAGTTGAGAATAAGCTGGCAATACTGCATTATTTGATTCAGCATGACGGGAATATGGACTTGGCTGAAGAGGTAAGTCGATGTTACGAGTATTAATTTATTGATTCTATTTTTGGGACTTTATTGTAATCTATAGTTACAAACCCATGTTATTTGTGATGAAACATAATTTATTAACACACAATAGAAGGCACCTATAAGTTTATTCATTTGAGTAAATATTTTATTATTATATTGTATTTATACTTTAGAGAAAATGTTTAAGGCATTAAGTCCTCCTATGTACATACATTTGTGTGCGTAAAGTTTTAAAGAATAATAAGGTACAATAGACAATTATTAAGTCGTGTCAATTTAAACAAAATTAAATTAAAAATTAAAAAACCCCCGACAAAAAAACTTAAAAAAGTGATAAATAAAATGTATTGATCCTTTTAGTTTAATATAGGTACGATTCTTTGGGCCAGGCGTCTTGTGGCGGCGGCCATCTTGGATTTTCATCAAACGTAACTTAGAACACTCCCTTTTTTTAAACAAAATATTCAAAATCGAAATCAGTTCATCCGTTCGAGACCTACGATGACACACACAGACACGTTAAACTTATAACAAGCCGTCGTTTTAGCGTCAGTGGTAAAAAAAAAAATGGGTCAGTTCGGATTCAGCTGAGTACCTACCAGTAATTCATGTGAAGCGACTGCCTGTCAGATTTTTCTGGCTTCTGACAATCTGTAACGAACTAACGACTGCCAAATAATAAATAGAGAGAGAATCTACAAATGAAAACCGGGACCAACGGCTTTACGTGCTTTCCGAGGCACGGAAAAGTCTCGGTATGTTAAGATGGTCACCCATCCTCAGACCGACCTCGGCAGCTTGACTAACATGTCGTAATATTTCAGCTGATATCATGGATGTGCCTGAACCAGCGCGACGGCTTCGGAGCCTTCCAGCGCGTGATGCAGGAGTACCTCGTGGGCACCACGTACGCCGTCACGCGCCGCTCGCTGCCCGCCTCGGCGCTCAACCTGATGAAGATGCTGCCCTTCACGCAGCATCTCAAGTTCGCTGATGTTAAGGTCAGGCTTTTTAATATAATCTAGATTTTAATTCTAGCAGTTTTAATGTAGGTATGTGTACTTAGAATTCTTCATTTTTTGTTTGCCGAAAGAAAAAAAAGGAGTTATTTATTATTTATATTTAAAAAATAATGTATAAGCATACCTTGTACGCTCATTAAGTGAATAAATGGATCACTGAGGTGTTTGAGATGGCCGAGAATGTCAAAGCTGTCTTTACAATTTATTTATTTCTTGATGCGATTGCATCAGCTAGGTTCAGAACTCGTCATGGTTTTTCTTTGTTGCCACAACGCGTTTTGGCGCGAAATTCGCGATATACCTAGCCGTTTAAAAGAAGCCACACCGCGTTGAGAGTGAGTGTTTTCAGTCTTTGAGCGTAACACATACCTCCACATCTAGGCCAGGCCCAGTTTAGGCCTAACAGTGTGTGTATATTACACGAAACGTTTCGAACTGTTTTTACCCCCCTCATCCGGCCTAACGCACGCAGTGTTTATATTACACGAAAGAGCTGTTTTTACCCCCCTCATCCGGCCTAACGCACGCAGTGTGTATATTACACGAAACTTTTCGAACTGTTTTTATCCCCTCATCCGGCCTAACGCACGCAGTGTGGTATATTACACGAAACAGTTCGAGCTGTTTTTACCCTCCTCATTCGGCCTAACACACGCAGCGTGTATTTTACACGAAACAGTTTGAGCTGTTTTTACTCCCCTCATAACTTTCCTTGTAATTATCACAACTTGATGAAACTTGAACCATTTACTACTATTACCTAGTTCCTGCGAATGGAGGTAAGTACGTAAGAGTAGTAGGGTTATGTTTAAGAATTCACCTTTTTCTTAGCATTATACTTATTCCGACATTGAGAGTCCAGCTATTGAAGGTAAAGTTGTGTTTGACAGGAAGTATTTAAGCACACATCCCGTGGAGTCACTCATACTGTTTTTGGAATGATTCGAAGACTATTTATTTGACCAGTTTAAATTTGCACCGACCTGCCTAAGCCCGATGTAGGCCACTCACCCTAACTACATTTTAGCCTTAGGTTTATAAGAAATGTAGTCACTTTTTAATACATGAAATCAAAATCAAAAGTAATTTATTCAAATTACTTTTGATTTTGTCAATCAGCCAGCACTTTTTGGAAACGTCAAAGTTTTTTACATAAAGAAAGCTCGCCTTTGTACATGACCTATTTTTAAATGTGAATTAATATAAGCTGTTATGGTGTACAATAAAGAATTAAAGA
The DNA here is from genome assembly GCA_002192655.3 of Mamestra configurata. NCBI lineage: Eukaryota > Metazoa > Arthropoda > Insecta > Lepidoptera > Noctuidae > Mamestra > Mamestra configurata. The sequence goes on from NDFZ01004466.1 coordinate 91,206, forward strand.
AATAAAGACAGTCTCCCAAAACGCCCGCACATCACCACTTCCTGGTGTTTAAGCTGGGATGCAGATGTGGCGCAACAAACTCCCCAGCAATACATCAAACTATCAAGTTAAAAAAAATTGAATTTATACAATAGTATGCAAAGTATTAGATTTTCGAGTTTACCAGCAGTGCGATTCTGTAACGTGATGTGTTTACCGAAACGCGGCTCCTGGTTAAACTCGAAACTCTGTCAACGTCTCACCGGCTTGTCGCTGCAGGTCCGCGACATGTGCGTGTCAGTGAGTCAGGAGAAGCTGTGGAACAGCTCGGTGGTGGTGCTGGCGCCGCGCCAGCGCGTGTGCCAGTTCGCGGAAGACGTGTGGACGCGCCTGTGGGTGGCGCTCAACGACCAGCCGCAGAAGAGGCTGCAGCCGCAGGCCGTCATCGATAAGCTTCGCGTGAGCTTGCACTGTTATCAGGTATTTATTAACCGACTTCAAAAAAAGGAGGAGATTCTCAATTCGTCGGAACCTTTTTTTTTCTGTTTTTTTTTTATGTTTATTCCTCGATTAAATGATAGCAAATGGACTGGGATTGCTGAAATCTCATATCTGTCTATTGTTCACACAAGTTCATAACATTTCATCACGCTGTGAAGTGGTACCACTAAAAAGTGAGAAAAAAACTTTTTACAAAAAAATACAACCGACTTCCAAATAAAAAACACTACAAAGTATAAAATAACTTTAATTTCGGAAGTCGGTGTCAAAAAACAACAAAAACACCGACTGCCGAATCTCTTTCAATCTCTTCCAGACAACCTTTGAATGGATTGAACGAAAGGAGATAGATTAGGGCTGTCAGTGTACAAACGTTCTAAACAATACTAATTAGACAAAAGAAGATAATTCCATTTTATGGTCGTGTCCGATTACCGTCCCATCGGACTGTGTGAGTGATAGAAGAGAGGGTGCACCTGTGTTTGCGCGCACACTTGTGTATAGAAATATGTCCCGCGCCGGTGGCTAGTCTTCGTTGAGATTGGTCGCCATGGCCGAAATCGCTTAGGTGCGCTACTATGGCGTGATAATGCCATCCAATTCCGATGATGTAAAAGGGATAGTGCTATTCGCTATGTATAGCTCCGTCCTCTCTTAGAACGGAATCATGATCGTTTATAGTAGGGCCCCAGGACCTCGCCGAAATCGACGCTGNCTCTCTTAGAACGGAATCATGATCGTTTATAGTAGGGCCCCAGGACCTCGCCGAAATCGACGCTGTTTGTGGTAATCTATAAGGATGCTGGTTTTATATAAGGCTGGTGTGATCATGCCAGAGACAACTGGTATGTTTTATGTGCCCGTATGATTGTGCTTGCACCCATTGCCTTCAAACTAGCCTAAAGCAAGGGTACTTAGCAGCAGAACTGGACGAACTCTTACAAAAACTTCGCCTGTGTTATGTTTTTATTCAAAGTGTGTTTGGCATTAAAGGTATTAGGTTTGTAAGCAGTTGTTTCTCCGCAGCCCGAGGCCCTGTCCCGCTGCAGCACGCCGCTGTCCCCGGGCGCTCCGCCCCCTCCCCTGAGCGCTCCACAGCGCCGCTCCTCCATCGGCAGCGGACAGGACTTGCTGCCATTCTTCGAGCTCGACGTATGCACCGCCAGCAAGCAAGAGCATATTATTGCTGCGGTAAGTCGAAGTTCTATAGACCAGCAGTGTGATTCTATAAACATCTCAAAGTGTAAACTAAGGTGAAGTGAACACGAAGTGAGCTGTCAATCCATACAAACTAGATTGACTGACAGTTCACTTCATGCTCACTCCATCTAAGTTTATACAGTGAGATGTTGACAGAATAGACCGCCTGATACTACTCGTTGTATACTCACATTTAATACTTACCTTCTAATTTACTGATAGAAATGTTGAAGCTTAATATTTCACAGAAATATGCATGCGTAGGTAAAGGAAGGGCAGATCAGGTCTACCTGGAGATCTGTTAGAACTGAACAAAATTCGTATCGTTTTAGTCTGTTTCTGCTACAAGTCGCTTTCTAGTCTGACCGCTACTGATGGTAAGATCAAACTGTCCTGATCAGACTGATTTAATCGAATGGCACTGTTCAGATTGATCTTTCTATGTATCAAGATCGACACTTTTAACCATCTAATAAGGCTTTGGTCAACTCATCCCGCTGAAAACTTATCCCGCGGGATAAGTTGTCCACATTAATAT
>NDFZ01004467.1:9985-29365 GCA_002192655.3 Mamestra configurata
GTCGAAGCGCTTGCTGCGCGCCGAGCACGCGTACCAGATGTTCTCCATCACCAGCACGCCGTTGCCCGCGCCGCCCACGCTATACACGCCCAGGATACGCGCTGCACAATACATTACACTCATTTTTGCAACTTATTTCGTGGCTAAAGAATAACAGCCTCACGGGCCAACTTCAACCGTTAAGCAACGCTTGCCGAGGTTGGCCCGTGGCCATCCGTTACACACCGAGTTTCCTCCGTGCCTAAAGCACGTTAAGCCGTTGTTAGTACCTGGTGTAATTTCAACAAGCAGGCTGTCATTTGTGTACTCAAAAGCCAAGAAACCTGACACCAATCTTGCAAAGGGTGTGTTGTGGAGGTCTGATAGAATATAAAGCACTCTATCATTTTAAAACCCCACTTGTGTAGATTGGAAGTTGTACTTACCTAGAGATGGACTGATATCGTTATCAGTCATCTCCATAGGTAAGTAAGAAGGTATAAGAGCATCACACATCACAGCATCACTCTTCTACCTTGAAGGATTATAAAAATCTAAAAATATGTTATCTACCTGGACTACGAATTGTCTCACCGCATGACTAAGGCCTCCTTTTTTTCTTTTCCATACAATTATTTTTCTTACGTTTTACTGTTACGTATTGGACTTACCTAAAAGGCTGGGTAGTTTGTTTTGCCGGCAGTTGGTGACGTATCCAAAGTAGTGCGGCGCGAAGTCCAAGAACTGCTGCCATTCGGGTTTTGTCATCTCCTTCAACACGTATCTGTCATCTGTTTGTAATAAATTACATATATATTTTATAAAAGTTGTTGATTTTATGTTGTGTTTCTTTTAAGATTTTTTAAATGCACTGAGGCCTACAAATCACTTGATCAAAATATTTCTCGTCCATTACATATCCATTTAAAAAGGTCTGCTGTCATTTGAAATTGACAGCAGAATTGGTGCCGCTTCAGCAGTGTTTGGCAGACTCCGGGAAAAGGTATTCCGCTCACACTACCTTAAATTACAGACTAAAGTCGACGGTACATGGCCATTGCCATGCTGAACGTCCTTTACTCTTCTGAAACGTGGTGCGTGTACAGAAAAAACATCCGTGCATGAGATCGTTTCCAACTAAAGCGTTTTCAGTTTCCATCATGATCCCGTGTTTGCCAATTTTCACACAATGGTAAGCGATGATATGGCCGACGCTTGCCTAGAGGTAACTATTCACTGTTGAGTTACAGAGCTGCAGGTGGCAGTACCTTTGGTTTTGCAGAAGGTGGAGCCCGACTTGCCCCCGCGCGCCGCCCAGGGCACGCAGTGCGCCAGCGAGCGGATGAAGCCCTCCTCGATCTCGCACAGGCCTTCTGGAACAACACACACCCTGTACTTTTTGTTTTACTTTATTTATTCGAGGCTAAAGTGGTGTGGCAGGTGTCAGTACTGTCTTTGTCATCGTAACAGCCGCAATTGTTACTTATAGTGGTATGAAAGGTGTCATACTATCACTTCGGTCCTTTTCGTCGTAGCAGCCGCACTTGTTCTCGTCGGCGCCCGGGCTGCTGGCGCTCAGTGGAGACAGTAGCAGGTGGCGGAGGCGCTGGAACTGGGACGCGTAGTACACGCGGCACACCAGACCGTCCTGTCAACAATAATATATTTATTGATATATTTTTAGAGCAATGCGGAACAGGGTATAAAATCCCGCAAAGCTCCATTGAAAAGGGAGGATCCTCCGACCACGCGGGTGTTGTGTCTGGTGGGCAACTGCCCGATGATTGATATTTGGGCTTTTGTACGAGTATATGTTCAAATCGAACGGAAAACTCTGATACCGCGATGAAGGATTTCTTTGACGTAGTTCGTTGCTGGCGGTATGGATGCCACGGCGTTAGTTTTTGTAACGTATACATTTTGCTACGTAAGTTTTTTGTGGCGGTATCGATGCCGCTACATATTTATTTATTAAAACATCATGCACAAAGGTACAATGGCGAATCTAATGCCTCAGGCATAGAGAATGTCGACCAAGGGTGGGGATTGGCTCGCCATCCGATCAGAACCAGGCCGGGTCGACGGTGCGTTATATTCCACGTGTGCCTCAAAGAGATGTCAGCATAGTAAACGTGGCCGCTAGGGCCAGAGCCTGCCAGGGTTGCGGAATTTGTTTGAAAGAGTCACCGCGGCCCTGGAACGCAAAGGGCATTTGGAGAAACACTGATGGGTTTTAGTCAGTAAGAGCCTGACACTCCCTTCCGCTCCTCCCAGAGCGGAAGGAATCATTTGGTGATTCCCCATCGTTAAAAAAAGGGTAGTGATATTAAATGCATTATCTATAATTCAATCTTCATCTAAATCGGGCCCGAGACTACTTTCAGAGTTCTTCGGTATTGCTAATAGTTTTAGATTTAGCTATCCGCGTCTAATCGAAAAATTCACCTGGTGTATGTATCGACAACTAATCATACCAACTAATAGCTTAATAATATTTCGTACCTTGAGCAATACTTCCACGTGGTCATTCGACTTGGCCAGCTTAGACTTGTCTCCATCGATCTTGTCCTTTCCCGTTGAGTTAGTGTTCTCATTGTCTTCCTGTTCCGATTGGGTGCTAGAAAAATGCAATATTATAAGAAAAAAGTCATTCGCAATGTAAAGTAAGTAAACGTTTGCTGATTCCATTCGATCACTATCGCTACATACCTGTTATAAAACAAAGTAAAGGTAAAAAAAGTAAGTGTCTAAGTGTAACACGTCCGGGTCACCAGTATAGAGGTATGCGGAACAGAGATTTAAGTCCCGCAAACCTCCATAGAAAATGGGAGGATCCTCCGACCAGATGATTCGGACGGTCCGGTGGGCAACTGCCCGATAATTTATATTTGGACTGTTGTATATGTTCAAATCGCACGGAGAACTTTGATTGCGCGATGCAGGTTTCGTTGAGTTAGTTCGCATCTGGTGAGATAGATGACATTGCGGTAGTTCGCAGCTGGCGGGATAGAGGCGTTGCGGTTCTTTTTAATTATTTATTTATTTATTTAAACTTTATGTACAATAGTGGTACATGGGCGGACTTAATGCATCAAGGCATTCTCTACCAGTCAACCTTTGGGTTATAAAGACTATCTGTGGTAGGTGTACAATAAATAAATAATAAGATTCAAAATTGAATTTTAACATTTCGGAAAGAATATACAGATAATATATTATATATAATACTAATAAAATACATATATATGCTTAAATAATAAACTAATAAATATGATATATAATAATCATACCGATTAAGAGAATTCATAGTAATCATGACGAAGAACGACTAAGAATGACAAGCTTTTAAGTAGTGTTTACGGATTTTACGCTTAAAGGAAAATTTTGACTCCGCCTTCTTGATGTCAAGGGGAAGCATATTCCAGAGTTTAATTGTAGAAATAGCGTAGGAATTAGACAAAAACCCGGTGCGGTGAGAAGGGATATGAAGAAGTAAGTTTTTAGATGCTCGAAGGTTGAGACTGTGAGAACTGCCCAACACTTTAAAATATTGTTTTAAATAATCAGGAGCACAAGGATCGTTCATGATAGTGAAGAGCATGCAGAGGGATCTGAGGGATCTTCTCTGACGGATAGGCAACCATTTAAGCTGAGAACGGAAGGAAGAAATGTGATCATATTTACGAAGGCCAAAAATGAAACGAATACAGTTGTTAAGAAGTCGATCCAGTTTGTTGAGAAGTTCTTGGGATAGATCAGAGTAGCAAACATCAGCATAATCAATTATAGGAAGCACAAGTGACTGGACCAAAGTGATTTTAGTGCTTGAAGGAAGAAAATGCTTGAATCTATAGAGAGATCGCAGTGTGAATGTTACTCTCTGGCTAACCTGAGCAATCTGCTTATTCCAACTTAACCGGTCATCAATGTATAGACCTAAGTCTTTAACGTGTGGCGAGAGAGTGATTACGGTATTGTTGAAAGTAAGCGGCAGCAGTTGGCTGGTGTCCAAGTTACGCAGAAAATATGAACTACCAATGAGGATAGCCTGACATTTACCGACATTGACAGTAACCCCAAATCTGCTTGACCAATCGCTGATAGCTAGAAGGCCAGCATTCAGCAATGCGATGCAGTTGTCCATGTTGTCAATGTCAGTTTGCGCGTAGAGCTGTAAGTCATCAGCGTACAGATGGTAAGAGCATTTTAGAATGGTGGTAATAGAGTTTATAAATAGAGAAAATAAGAGTGGAGAGAGTATACCTTTTTTTTTTTGTTTTAGTAGTTCTTTTTGTTTTTGCGTTACGTAATACATTATATCATGTTACCAATTTTTTAAATAATAAATGTCATTTCAAGAAAAATATCGATGTTTATTTTTGTTTGGCAAAATGAATGAATTTAGTGACTGTGTAACTCGAAAATATGTTTAGAAGGCTAACGTTAAATAAAAATGTTACGTAACGCGTTGTTCGAACACCCCTCCTGCCCCTGTAACGCATCGTAACGTTTTACAAGACTCCCCGAAATTGCGTTACGTAATACTTGAACGCCCCTTGGTGTAGATTTTGTTACGTTGGTTTCTGTGGCCGCTGACGCTGCGTTGACGCCGCTACATGTTTTTACCTTTAGTATTTTTACACCCACAAAAAATCACAAGTGTTTTCACCTCCAGTGTTTTTACACCCTTAAAAATGTCTAGTGTTCTTAGTGTCTAAAGTAATAATGTGGAAATAGTGATAACAAAAATCAACATTAGTTCCATTATTTTCAGATTGTTTTAGAATGGAACTAGTGATGAAAAAAAAATCAATAGTTCCATTATGGAACTGTTTATGGTACTAGTGGCAACGAAGCTTCGATCTTAGGTTAAGCATCGCTCGCCGAAGTCGGTTTGTGGATCTTGCCCAGCGCCATTTTAATTTGGCAGCTGTGTTGCCTATATCTGCGATTTGAGTTTTGGAACGAAGCACACTGTTCCTTATATAGTCTGTAATTCTGACAAACTTGCAAGTCATTATTCGAAATGAGAAACGTTTTCTTCGAGACTTAAGTTTTCTACAGAAAGCGAAAAGCCTTCTCTCTTACCCTCTAAACTTTTTTTCGGAAAAGTTCTGAATTAACTTTTTACATAAACCTAGGTGTAGTTTAACCTATTGAACGCCATTGTCACGTAAACTTGACAAGCAAGCATGTGTCCTGTACGCCAAACGTCACAAATATGTGACAAAAATACGGCGAATTAGTGGCGTGGCGTCGGGAGCGAACCGATGCGTTTATGCTCTGGCGTTCAAAAGGTTAATGAAATCTGTTCATTAACTTCCAAGAATAAGGACTTACGAATTTCTCTCGCGCTTTAACCTTTTGAACGCCACTGTCACGTATACATGAGAAACAAGCGCGTGCCCTGTACGCCAAGCGTCACAAATATGTGACAAAAAGTAGTGCGAATTTGTGGTTTGGCGTCGGGAGCACGCCGATGCGTTTATGCTCTGGCGTTCAAAAGGTGAAGCTCTGAAATAATAGGTATTCAACCTACTAACGAAAATCCCATAAATGACGTGACATTTGATAGGTACCTGTTTCTTTGTACCTGTGTCGCTTGTGTCACTTGCAAAATTTTACCTGTAGCACCACGCCCGTATTTGTACCTGTGTCGCATGTGTCTGTGGCACAAGTTTCCCTGTGGCACCATGTCTGTATGTGTACCTATGTTGCATGTGTCTGCGGTAGAAGTTTACCTGTGCCACCACGCCTGTATCTGTACCTGTCGCTTGTCACTTGCAAAATTTTATCTGTAGCACCACGCCCGTATGTGTACCTGTGTCGCATGTGTCTGTGGCACAAGTTTCCCTGTGGCACCATGTCTGTATGTGTATCTATGTTGCATGTGTCTGCGGTAGAAGTTTACCTGTGCCACCACGCCTGTATCTGTACCTGTCGCTTGTGTCACTTGCAAAATTTTATCTGTAGCACCACGCCCGTCGGGGCAGGGTCGTCTTGGCGGTGTCTATTGACATCGCCAATGCCTTTAACTCCCTGCTCTGGAGTTGCATCAGGGAGGCACTCCGGTATCACCGGATGCCGACCTACCTCCGTCGCGTGGTCGAGGCCTATTTGACGGACAGGGCCGTCATCTACCCCGGTCACCAGGGAGAATGGAACCGGCGAGAGATGTCGTGCGGTGTTCCACAGGGTTCGGTTCTGGGGCCGCTCCTGTGGGACATCGGCTACGAATGGGTGCTACGCGCCGACCTCCCTAGCGGTGTCAGCGTAGTCTGCTACGCCGACGACACGCTGGTCCTGGCGCAGGGGGGTCGCATAAGGCGGCGGCCGAAGTGATGACACGCGGGGTTGCGATAGTCGTTGAGAGGATCCGGCAATTGGGTCTCGAGGTGGCCCTGCACAAGTCCGAAGCCATGTGTTTTCATGGTTCTCGGAACAGGCCACCAATGGAATCCCAAATAACGGTAGGAGGGGTTCACATCGGCGTCGGGTCGACCATTAGGTACCTGGGGCTCGATCTCGACAGCCGGTGGAATTTCGCGGAGCACTTCCGACGTTTGGCTCCCAGACTGGAGCGGGCCGGGGCTGCCTTCAATCTAGGGGGTTCAAACGTCTCCTGCCGGAGGCTCTATGCGGGGATCGTGCGGTCCATGGCCCTTTATGGGCCCCTGTTTGGGCGCTAACGCTAAAGGGGCGACCAGCCCGCCAGCTCAACGCGTCCCAAAGGGTTATGGCCATCCGGCTGGCCCGGGGATACCGTACGGTCTCCGGCGAGGCGGCGAGCCTTCTTGCCGGATTACCGCCATGGGATCTGAAAGCGAGAGCCCTCGCGCACGTTTACGCGTGGCGCGAGGAGGCGCTTCGCCGGGGTTAAACTCCGCTGCCGCGGCAAATTGCATCGCGGCGGACGGAGCTCCTTTAGGATACCATGACGGTATGGAGACGGCGACTATCGCAACCCAGCGCTGGGCATGCCACAATTGCGGCGGTAAGGCCCCTCTTTGAGGAGTAGCTGGAGAGGCGCCACGGCGTCCTCACCTTCCGCCTGACGCAGGTACTTACCGGACACGGCTGTTTCGGGAGGTACCTGTTTCGGATTAAGCGGGAGGACACGCCCGGGTGTCAGCACTGNTTGCACCACGCCTGTATGTGTACCTGTGTGGCTTGTGTCTGCGGCACAAGTTTACCTGTTGCACCACGCCTGTATGTGTACCTGTGTGGCTTGTGTCTGCGGCACAAGTTTACCTGTTGCACCACGCCTGTATGTGTACCTGTGTGGCTTGTGTCTGCGGCACAAGTTTACCTGTTGCACCACGCCTGTATGTGTACCTGTGTGGCTTGTGTCTGCGGCACAAGTTTACCTGTTGCACCACGCCTGTATGTGTACCTGTGTGGCTTGTGTCTGCGGCACAAGTTTACCTGTTGCACCACGCCTGTATGTGTACCTGTGTGGCTTGTGTCTGCGGCACAAGTTTACCTGTTGCACCACGCCTGTATGTGTACCTGTGTGGCTTGTGTCTGCGGCACAAGTTTACCTGTTGCACCACGCCTGTATGTGTACCTGTGTGGCTTGTGTCTGCGGCACAAGTTTACCTGTTGCACCACGCCTGTATGTGTACCTGTGTGGCTTGTGTCTGCGGCACAAGTTTACCTGTTGCACCACGCCTGTATGTGTACCTGTGTGGCTTGTGTCTGCGGCACAAGTTTACCTGTTGCACCACGCCTGTATGTGTACCTGTGTGGCTTGTGTCTGCGGCACAAGTTTACCTGTTGCACCACGCCTGTATGTGTACCTGTGTGGCTTGTGTCTGCGGCACAAGTTTACCTGTTGCACCACGCCTGTATGTGTACCTGTGTGGCTTGTGTCTGCGGCACAAGTTTACCTGTTGCACCACGCCTGTATGTGTACCTGTGTGGCTTGTGTCTGCGGCACAAGTTTACCTGTTGCACCACGCCTGTATGTGTACCTGTGTGGCTTGTGTCTGCGGCACAAGTTTACCTGTTGCACCACGCCTGTATGTGTACCTGTGTGGCTTGTGTCTGCGGCACAAGTTTACCTGTTGCACCACGCCTGTATGTGTACCTGTGTGGCTTGTGTCTGCGGCACAAGTTTACCTGTTGCACCACGCCTGTATGTGTACCTGTGTGGCTTGTGTCTGCGGCACAAGTTTACCTGTTGCACCACGCCTGTATGTGTACCTGTGTGGCTTGTGTCTGCGGCACAAGTTTACCTGTTGCACCACGCCTGTATGTGTACCTGTGTGGCTTGTGTCTGCGGCACAAGTTTACCTGTTGCACCACGCCTGTATGTGTACCTGTGTGGCTTGTGTCTGCGGCACAAGTTTACCTGTTGCACCACGCCTGTATGTGTACCTGTGTGGCTTGTGTCTGCGGCACAAGTTTACCTGTTGCACCACGCCTGTATGTGTACCTGTGTGGCTTGTGTCTGCGGCACAAGTTTACCTGTTGCACCACGCCTGTATGTGTACCTGTGTGGCTTGTGTCTGCGGCACAAGTTTACCTGTTGCACCACGCCTGTATGTGTACCTGTGTGGCTTGTGTCTGCGGCACAAGTTTACCTGTTGCACCACGCCTGTATGTGTACCTGTGTGGCTTGTGTCTGCGGCACAAGTTTACCTGTTGCACCACGCCTGTATGTGTACCTGTGTGGCTTGTGTCTGCGGCACAAGTTTACCTGTTGCACCACGCCTGTATGTGTACCTGTGTGGCTTGTGTCTGCGGCACAAGTTTACCTGTTGCACCACGCCTGTATGTGTACCTGTGTGGCTTGTGTCTGCGGCACAAGTTTACCTGTTGCACCACGCCTGTATGTGTACCTGTGTGGCTTGTGTCTGCGGCACAAGTTTACCTGTTGCACCACGCCTGTATGTGTACCTGTGTGGCTTGTGTCTGCGGCACAAGTTTACCTGTTGCACCACGCCTGTATGTGTACCTGTGTGGCTTGTGTCTGCGGCACAAGTTTACCTGTTGCACCACGCCTGTATGTGTACCTGTGTGGCTTGTGTCTGCGGCACAAGTTTACCTGTTGCACCACGCCTGTATGTGTACCTGTGTGGCTTGTGTCTGCGGCACAAGTTTACCTGTTGCACCACGCCTGTATGTGTACCTGTGTGGCTTGTGTCTGCGGCACAAGTTTACCTGTTGCACCACGCCTGTATGTGTACCTGTGTGGCTTGTGTCTGCGGCACAAGTTTACCTGTTGCACCACGCCTGTATGTGTACCTGTGTGGCTTGTGTCTGCGGCACAAGTTTACCTGTTGCACCACGCCTGTATGTGTACCTGTGTGGCTTGTGTCTGCGGCACAAGTTTACCTGTTGCACCACGCCTGTATGTGTACCTGTGTGGCTTGTGTCTGCGGCACAAGTTTACCTGTTGCACCACGCCTGTATGTGTACCTGTGTGGCTTGTGTCTGCGGCACAAGTTTACCTGTTGCACCACGCCTGTATGTGTACCTGTGTGGCTTGTGTCTGCGGCACAAGTTTACCTGTTGCACCACGCCTGTATGTGTACCTGTGTGGCTTGTGTCTGCGGCACAAGTTTACCTGTTGCACCACGCCTGTATGTGTACCTGTGTGGCTTGTGTCTGCGGCACAAGTTTACCTGTTGCACCACGCCTGTATGTGTACCTGTGTGGCTTGTGTCTGCGGCACAAGTTTACCTGTTGCACCACGCCTGTATGTGTACCTGTGTGGCTTGTGTCTGCGGCACAAGTTTACCTGTTGCACCACGCCTGTATGTGTACCTGTGTGGCTTGTGTCTGCGGCACAAGTTTACCTGTTGCACCACGCCTGTATGTGTACCTGTGTGGCTTGTGTCTGCGGCACAAGTTTACCTGTTGCACCACGCCTGTATGTGTACCTGTGTGGCTTGTGTCTGCGGCACAAGTTTACCTGTTGCACCACGCCTGTATGTGTACCTGTGTGGCTTGTGTCTGCGGCACAAGTTTACCTGTTGCACCACGCCTGTATGTGTACCTGTGTGGCTTGTGTCTGCGGCACAAGTTTACCTGTTGCACCACGCCTGTATGTGTACCTGTGTGGCTTGTGTCTGCGGCACAAGTTTACCTGTTGCACCACGCCTGTATGTGTACCTGTGTGGCTTGTGTCTGCGGCACAAGTTTACCTGTTGCACCACGCCTGTATGTGTACCTGTGTGGCTTGTGTCTGCGGCACAAGTTTACCTGTTGCACCACGCCTGTATGTGTACCTGTGTGGCTTGTGTCTGCGGCACAAGTTTACCTGTTGCACCACGCCTGTATGTGTACCTGTGTGGCTTGTGTCTGCGGCACAAGTTTACCTGTTGCACCACGCCTGTATGTGTACCTGTGTGGCTTGTGTCTGCGGCACAAGTTTACCTGTTGCACCACGCCTGTATGTGTACCTGTGTGGCTTGTGTCTGCGGCACAAGTTTACCTGTTGCACCACGCCTGTATGTGTACCTGTGTGGCTTGTGTCTGCGGCACAAGTTTACCTGTTGCACCACGCCTGTATGTGTACCTGTGTGGCTTGTGTCTGCGGCACAAGTTTACCTGTTGCACCACGCCTGTATGTGTACCTGTGTGGCTTGTGTCTGCGGCACAAGTTTACCTGTTGCACCACGCCTGTATGTGTACCTGTGTGGCTTGTGTCTGCGGCACAAGTTTACCTGTTGCACCACGCCTGTATGTGTACCTGTGTGGCTTGTGTCTGCGGCACAAGTTTACCTGTTGCACCACGCCTGTATGTGTACCTGTGTGGCTTGTGTCTGCGGCACAAGTTTACCTGTTGCACCACGCCTGTATGTGTACCTGTGTGGCTTGTGTCTGCGGCACAAGTTTACCTGTTGCACCACGCCTGTATGTGTACCTGTGTGGCTTGTGTCTGCGGCACAAGTTTACCTGTTGCACCACGCCTGTATGTGTACCTGTGTGGCTTGTGTCTGCGGCACAAGTTTACCTGTTGCACCACGCCTGTATGTGTACCTGTGTGGCTTGTGTCTGCGGCACAAGTTTACCTGTTGCACCACGCCTGTATGTGTACCTGTGTGGCTTGTGTCTGCGGCACAAGTTTACCTGTTGCACCACGCCTGTATGTGTACCTGTGTGGCATGTGTCTGCGACCCAAGTTGACCTGTTGCACCACGCCTGTATGTGTACCTGTGTGGCTTGTGTCTGCGGCTCAAGTTTACCTGTTGCACCACGCCTGTATGTGTACCTGTGTGGCTTGTGTCTGCGGCACAAGTTTACCTGTTGCACCACGCCTGTATGTGTACCTGTGTCGCATGTGGTCGCGCGTGCGGCGGTAAGTGACGGAGGCGAGTGTGGCGGCGATGACGGAGCCGAGCTCGCCCGCCAGCACCACCACCGGCACAACGCCACCGCACAGGATAATGCCGCTCTGCAAAACCAAAAACCATCCAATGTCACAAAAAAACTACATGTAACTGTGGTCACCCTGTTATATTCGTTTATAAACAATTAAATAAATGAACAAGGTTTGCGTCAAAAGCGTTATATTATTTTGAGGCACAATCAAATGGTTTGAGTCAAAATCGTTATATTAATTTAAAGGCACAATGAAATAAATGAACAAGGTTTTTGTCAAAAGCATTATATTCGGTTTGATTGCAGGCAGCGCTCGCAGTGCTCTAAAACGAGGGTTCAGTATCATACGGTAATATACCGGTTATACGGGCTCTGCCCGGAGCGGGTCGCGTACGGACCAATCCGCGTCGCTATGAAACAATGTTCTAACGCCTCACGTGTGTCTTCGTTCAAACCAGCCTAAGAAAACCCGCAACAAGCAAGGCGATTTAAGTTCAGCAGTAGTGCACTTAAATTATTTAATAAAATGGCCAAATTTTCCATTAAAAATGATTAAGTTTGATGCGAATTACACATCGGTGAACAGTTTATGCTATCAATTGACTTGTGCTTTCAAGTGAAAATAGTTCTTTATGTAGTAGTCTGTTCGGTGGAGTCGCTTGAAAAGACCTGACTTTACCTATTTGTCATTGCTGTGGTTTGTGACAACTTTGAGAAAAACCAGATAGACAGACAGACGGACAAAGAAGTGATCCTATAAGGCAGTGTTTCCCAAACATTTTCTGCATACCGGGCCATACCCGGTAATTTACACAATGCGCCTTCGTGACCCACTCAATACTTCCCCTCCCCCCGCTGGTTACATCAAGCAAAATAATACACATTTATTGTAATTAGAAGTATATTACTATTAAAAATGTTTTACTAATATTACGATATCGCCTATTTAGTGATATTTTTAAAACAAGACGGGAATGCTGCGACCCGATTTTATTTTGAGGGCCCGGTACCGGGTCGCGACCCATCAAATGGGAAACATTGGAAATAAGGGTTCTGGTTTTTAATTTTGAGGTACGAAACTCTAAAAAACTAAATATGCCAAAGTTTTAAAGGACTCGACTGTACCTGGTTGGCTGGCTGGTTATTCGACAGCAGTTGTGATAATATCTGGCGAACTGTCTTCTTGTCACCCTTCTCTTCGTCCTCTTCTGTGCCTGGCGAGTTCAAAGAATCTATCAAAAAATATCTTTAAGCTAGATTGACATTTTTTTTAAAACGTTACTCCAGACTAGGAATTTCTCCTGTATCGTGGGTGCGTCAAGAAACATATAAACAGCCAGACCCGGAACAACTATCTGTGGGCTATACAAATACTTGTTCCGTGCGGGGATCGAACCCGCGACACACAGCGCAGCAGTCAATCGCTCAACCACTGCACCAACCGTGTCGTCCAACTGTACTGTACTGTGTCATGTTGTGACGTGGTGCGAGATATGTCAATCAAACGAATCTATTCCACCTTAATTAAATCATATCACAACGAGTATTTTAGCTACTCAACAGCGTCAGGAGGCGACACGACACGACACAACGCAAAAATGTCAACCCGGCTTCAATCTCTATGCAAGAGTCGTTTATCGTTTGTATAAAGAATTATAAAATTCAAAATTCTCTCCTTGAAACACAGGTGTAACACTTTGCTGCTGTCTGTTTTCAATAAATAAAAAAAAAAATATTTCAAACTATGCGTCCATATTGGTTAGTAGCGATTACTTATAAGCTATGTTAGTATGACATTTAAATAAAACATGCTATAAAAACACTATTATTCCTAAAAACTAATTCAAGTATTTTTCCTCAGCACCGGGCCCGCAGCTATGCCTACGGGACCAGTGCAAAGGGCAGTCTAGCCTCTCCACAATAACCTTCAGCGCGCTGGTTTTACCTCGATATCACAGATATGGAATTTATGTAATTATTCTAGACAAAAAAGATATAGGATACGAGGAATAGACTACGAGTTTTTAAGGTTATATCTCGCAGAGACACAAAAGAACCCACTAGTTAAAAATAAGTTGATCAGAATTTAATAGTTTAACAAATAAATTATTTCTCTACCTGTGTGTTCCTTTTCTGGATCCTTGTTATTATCTGAATTGAACACGTAGGTTGTACCTAAAACGTAAATAAATGGTAGCTCAATTAAACTCTTTGCATTTATGGTGTGTGTAGTCGCAGCGGCAAAATATCTAATTTTTAATTTCAGTTTAGCAGATATTTAGTGTATGACGCCGTGTAATTGTATATAGTAAGTACAAATTTGTGCATCCATCCATGGGGCCGATATTCAACAAAAACTGTTTCCGCTGGAAATACGTCATCCTAGCGGAACTTTTTTTTCTTATGGACTTACGAGAAAAAAAAAATACATTCTGTTGAATGTATTTTTTTTCTTGTACGTCCATTCCATTAGAGTGTAACGAGAGGTGTTTATATGTTTAAATGAAATTTGTTTGTCTTCAAACTGCGAAGATTATCAAGTTTCTGCTGCGCTGACGTTTGGCTATTTGATGAAAATCATATAAAACAGAGTTAGTACAGAGTTGTAATTTTTTACGCACGTTGTTTTGAATGTGTTATGTGTGTGAAAACAGAATTTGAAAAAAAACATACCGCTCAGATCATATACAATAAAAGTAAATTTAGGTTTAGGTAAATTAGGTCCAAGCACTTAAAATAGGAACTGTAGAGCTTAACTTATAACCCATTTTTTTTTTATTGGATAGATGACCGTACAATAAAAAAAATCAGACATATTTGGTCCATAAAACAACACAAACACACAATGACAATGACTACTCATTCATTAAAAAAAAGATATGTATGAACGACTGAATTTAAAAAAATATATATAGTATTATTAATGAATTATTTAAAAAAATTGCAACCGGAGGTAGTTCATGTTGGGTACATTTAAGTGGGCAGCCTTTGTAAGACGACTCAAATTGCACCGTGTAAGTTCAAATCACTCGAAAAACTTAGATATCGTGATATAGGATTTGTGTGCCATCAGGTCTTTAGCTCGTATGTAGCGGCGGCGAAGATATGCTAAAAATAATATTGAAATATGGATAAAGGTATACGAACAAAAAATGTGATAAATACCTGAGTTCTCTTTACTGCCATCATCTCCAGATGAATCGTCCAAATCAGATTTCTCTTCAACTATAATTAAAAAAGAAAACGATGTTAACGATCGCGAGTCATGTGACTCTTATGCCTTTGTATAATAAAGGAATAAGAGTCACACCGTACAGTCGTTTTATGTACTTGTACTTCCTGCCAAATTTCATGAATCTAGGTCAGTAGGAAATACCCTATAAATTTTGATTCCCTTGAGAGTGTCGAAATATACGTTTTATGCGGCACAAACGTCGTATTTTTTTGCGTTACCTTAGAAGTTTGTTTTTTCACAGCTTTAAGGGACTGTAGACCTGAGTATATGGTTAATTTCAATTCGATACCTCCACTTCCCGAGATAAAAGGTATTGACAGACAGACAGACGGACGGATAACAAAGTGATCCTATAAGGGTTCCGTTTTTCCTTTCGAGGTACGGAACCCTAAAAATATAAAACAATATATTTAGTTACTTAAAAAACCGACCGCAAAAAACGACTAAAATGTTAAGAAAAAATCACTCAACCAGTCAATATTTTTTTATTTTCATATTGTTTATTTACTCTTTAGCAGCTACAGAAAACCACCCTAATATATAACCACGTATTTCTGAAACATCCTGTATAACAAAGTAACATAAATATCCTGAAAAAAAATAAAATAAAAAAAATGGTGTTAAGTTGGCTTCGGCCCCTCGTACGTCTACCAAAGAACCGGGACCTCAGGAACCCAAGATTGTCGAAGGCATACTTACAAAGATAATAATAATAAAAAATCAAGAAATTAAATCCTTGTTATAATGCTAGCAAACCATGTTTGCCTCTCTGAAGTTAGCTGTTTGTGACGACCGCGCAGGTGCAATCGCGTAAGAAAGTGTTAGCGCGTACAAATATCTTTGTTTTATACGTATTATGTTTTTTTTTACTCACTTGAATAAAGTTGTAGAAGCAGTTTGCGATTGTAAGATAAGTAGGTAGAAATGCATAAGAAGGTAATAAGTATAGGTAATTGAAAGTGAGGGATTGTGTTCGCACCAAATAAATGAAAGCTAAATTTAAAGGTAGGTGCAATGTACATGCACTCACTTGAAGTATAGCCAGCTAACTCATTGTCGCAGGTCGAAGGTGGATCACAAACACAGACACAAGCGGGGGCACAGCGCATTACCCAAACTAGTTCAATATAAAGTTTATTAGTCAATATAAAGTCTTTTAGTATTTACTCACTATCGCTCAAAATTTCCGAAACTCCTTCCATAAATAAATTTGTGGGGCCATTAAAGGCATTAATAAGAAGATAACAAAACAATAACAAAAACAACTAATTAAAAATAATAACAATGTGTAACACTTATGGCATCGACAGTCTTATTGCATTGAGCAAGCGAGACACAAGTAAGCATCGAACGTATACGAGCGACTGAGACGACACTACACGCGCCAGCTTCCGCGAGACCGCGCATGCGCGGTGTTATGATCGGTTGTAAAATAGACTACTGCGCTGCGAATTGTGACGAACTTTAGAGTGGCAAACTTAAATGACTCTTAGTATACCTGTATTGTCGGGCTGCGACTTGGTCTTAGCGGGCGGACTGGACCACTTGTCCTGCGCGTCTCGCAGCATCTTCTCTCCCGTTATGATGCGGTCCGACACACTCCACAGACTACGCACCACGGCTGGAACAATCACCATTATAAGCTGGAACCGGTATCAGGGATGGAACTTACTGGGAGCTGATAGCACAGGATTTTGTCCTAGTTGTCCGTTAATTAAATTATTGGGTAACTTTATAATCAAGCAACGTCATTTCTGTTTCGTGTGTTTTCGGTTAGCGCAGTGGTTGAGCGATTGGCTGCTACGCTGCGTGTCGCAGGTTCGATTCCCGCACGGAACAAATATTTGTATGGCCTACAGATAGCTGATCCGGGTCTGGCTGTTTGTGTATGTTTGTAAACGCACCCATGATACAGGAGAACTTCTTAGTGTTAAGTGTAAAAAAACAGTTTTTTTTTTCTGTAGGTTTAAAAAAAATGTAATATTACAGTATTAAAAAAAACCTACTTATACTTCCTAGTCATATCATCTTTCAATCGCGCTACAGTTACCTGCAATATTCTTCCTTGATATTATCCCAAACTGTCAAACATGTTGCTGAAAGATGTTACGTAACTTTGTTTCCAATGCATAAAGGGTGCCTAATGGGGCAACGACTGTACAGTCTGTGTAACCTTTTAAACGCCATTGTCACAGATATGTGACAATATAATGCTTATCCTGTACGCCAACGTCACAAATATGTGACAAAAATACGATGAATTTGTGGCTTGGTGTGGGGGGCAGTAAAAAAAAAAGTTAAAATATAAAAGACTACAACTGCATGAGCAATTCTGATATCTATCACCAAAGAAATAAGGTGTTTGCTCACCAGCCGTAGTGTTGTTCTCGTGCAGAGCAGCCGAGGTGAGCGCGAGGTGTATTTGCTCCATGTGTTGCTTGAATGCTTGGTAGTCCTTCTCGGCATCGCCGTCTGAAAGCCCGCTGAATATCTCGTGTCCTGAAAAGTATATCTGCTAAATACACACATATCGCACACCTAGATCTAAACAGGGTTAACTCAAAAAAACATTTTTTTTTTCAGAAAAGTCTCAAACTGAGTCCTGTGTCCGTGTACACTGCACGAGTTTTCTGTATAGTTTTATGCTTTTATGAAGCTAGAAGAAAGATAATTATAGTAGGAATCTTGTGTTTTAATGATGTTTTGGAGCTGAATATTTGATCTTTGTAGTTATTTCCCTGTTGCTTGACAACGTATGCATATTTGTTATAATATTTAAATTTTGACCGTGTTGGTGAATTTAACCATCAAGCGCCGAGTAGCGGAGATATGTTTAAATCTGTTTTATTTGTGGGTAGGTATTAAGATAAGGAATTCGATGGAGTGCATAATTAAAAAAAACTAAATTTTCGAGTTAGTTCCCTTTAGATCTAGGTGTGCGATATGTACAGTCAACAAAGCTATTTGGTATGCAGGCAGCTAACTTGCAACTACTTTTAAACAATGTTGTGAGTACACTACACTCGTAAGTATGTCAAAATGTCATAAGCTTAAAAAGTTATAATACAAACATTGGAAATAAATATTGGCAGTGCAGTGGAAAATAAAAATATGCCTGTATTTCATAATAATACCAAATAACTTTGTTGTCTGTACATGAACTCACACCATTTTCCATGAGGGTAGGTAGAAACAAAATGGGGTGGTATTCTGTTTCGACCTACCCCCAACACTAACAACGATAAAAACGAAAAATCTTATATTTAGAAAGTATAATTCCAGACGGCCTTTGTACAGTATTTTCTAATAGTGCATAAAGTTTTAATAAATAAAAAAATAAATTTATCAAGATATTATGTCGTGACCATATCATAGAATTGATCACTTCATGATATGGTTAAACATTAGTGATCATATCGTAAATTAGTTGCATTATTAATTGTTAGAGGCACTGATATCGTTTTGTTTTTGTGATGCATCATGGTGGGAGACAATTATTCCGATAAAAAGCTAATAATACCAATGCGCCAGCTGAAGAAAATTTCCATTTCATGATGTGGCTGAGATAGTTCAGGTTAGTTTTGAGGGAACTTAGGACACCCCGACACGGATAGGTTCGAATGGGATGACGGGAGCTAGATCGAGCGAGCGAAGCGCATTCATGTGAGGTTCCTTTAAACCCTGCAGACAGAAATAGTAGCCCCGCGTAGCACCCGTCGCCTTAATTAGGTTCGAAGTTGTCATTTCAGTATGAGGCCAGGCATTTCATGATATGGCAAAACGTGGATTGTTACATCATCAAAAGTTGACGTTTAAACGATATTGTCAGTTTTCGTTGGCCATTTCATGAAATACAACCAGGAAAGCCGGGTAGTTTAATTATAAAGAGCCGTAAAGACAGAATAATATTTATTATTCCGTACCTTTCTGTACGAGTTCGTTGAGCTGTGAGATAAGAGTGTCGCGCATCTGCTTGGTGTCGTACTTTATGGATATCATGTCGGGAGGCAGCTGGATCTCGTATGGAGTTATCTTGCTGTACCTGGAGGATTGAAGGCTTTTTAATTCCTGTACAAATTACTAAACTAAAATATCCTGTCTATTGTATCTGTATGTCTATTTATTATAGCTGTGGTATTTGGGGTGAATTGCAACATTTTAAAGTTCGTGTTTCGTGTACATCAGTGCTTAAAAATCTGCAAAATCCTTTTATTTACGTGAAGCTGCATCAGGTATGATTGGAAGCCTTCACAAACATAGGTATTTAAGGAAAGGTTTGACAGATGATAAGACGTTGCCAGTGACAATTCTACTATTTTTTAAGCACTTTGTCGCATTCGCATTTCAGTCGCAATATGTCAAAAAAATATTTTTCAAAAAAGTTGTGTTCCGAAAAAAATACTACTAGTACTACTAACTAGTATCTTCAATCCTAATATAAAATTCTTTCGTTACTAACTAAGTGACTGACAGACTAAGGTATGTTAATTTCAGCTTTCTACGACCAGTAGTTTCGGCTTGCACTAAGATAGGATTTCTCGAAATTCCTACGGGAACGGGAAAAAACGGGATAAGTACGTACGAAGCCGCGGGCAAAAGCTATTATTATACTAATAATCTCCTCTCGCTCTGATGGCAAGTCTTTGATGAGATTAGCCGCCCCTGACGAGATCGGGCCAGTAGTATGTACTATTTGAAAATGATTAGGTACCTGAAGCAGGCAGTAGTGAGGTGGTGCACGAAGGCGTGCGCGTGCGCGTGTAGCGGGTGCGGGCACGTGTGCGCGCGCACGTAGCGCGGCGCGGCGGCTCGCGCGCGCACGTACGTGCCCAGCG
>NDFZ01004467.1:36336-89512 GCA_002192655.3 Mamestra configurata
GCACGCCGCGCGCCGCCGCGCCGCGCACCAGCACGACGCGGGGACGCAGCGCGCTGATGCGGGCGGCGCAGCGCAGGAGGTACTCGCGCTCCTGACCAAATTAAAAGCGTTGACGGGGCACGATATAACACGATATTACAAACTTCGATGATCTTGGAAATGGATAGACTGGTATTATTCTTATTCTTAATTGTGAACACACGAAACATTTACACTTAAAAATAATAGGATGGCTCATGTATAAAGGCGAGATCAACCAGTTATAGGTTAATTTATTTATAGGTACGTTTTAAATGACATCAGTAAACCCTTAGTCGATTGTTCACGTGATCAGAGGCTTGACTTCGGTACAAGTATCAGCATTGATGAGCATTCACAGTGAGCATTGACATTCAACGTGCCAGTGTTCTGGGCACTTTTACCATTGACAGCGATATAGACGATTATTTTGAAGCGTTATTTTTTTTCCTACCCCCTTTTTATATGTTGTACATAACTTACTAAAGTTATCTACATTAAGCATTTAAAAATATGTTCGTCAAATACGGCTTATTGTTCAATTATAAGTCATCTAAAGCTTATCAAATAAATAAGTAATTAAATCATTATACTTGACATGTTTGCACAAGATATATCAACATAGGTATATTATGTTAAAAATTAAATAAAAAAAGGGACTTAGGTACATCAACGTTCTAATTTGATTAGTGTATGTAGGGGGCAACTTATTCATTGCATCCTTATAACGGGAATGTTCGCAAGAGTTTGTGTTCAACTTACCTGCATCAATACGGGCTCCAGAGAAGTAAGTTTACCTTCGACTCGCTGATACGCGATAGAACAGTCTAGAAGTAATATCGTGGGGTTGGTAATCTGCTGTGGCATTCCCCTGTATTGAAAAAAATATCATCATTATCATCGTCATCACCATCACCATCATCAACATCATTATCATCATCGTCATCGTCATTGCATCGTCATCGTCATTGCATCATCATCGTCATCATCAACATCATCGTCATCGTCATCGTCATCGTCATCATCAACATCATCGTCATTGCATCGTCATCGTCATCGTCATCATCAACATCATCGTCATCGTCATCGTCATCATCATCACCATCATCATCATCAACATCATTATCATCATCGTCATCATCAACAACATCGTCATCGTCATCGTCATCGTCATCATCAACGTCATCGTCATCATCAACATCATCGTCATCGTCATCGTCATCGTCATCATCATCACCATCATCAACATCATTATCATCATCGTCATCGTCATTGCATCGTCATCGTCATCGTCATCGTCATCATCATCGTCATCGTCATCACCATCATCATCATCATCATCATCATCATCATCATCATCATCATCATCATCATCATCATCATCATCATCATCATCATCATCATCATCATCATCATCATCATCATCATCATCATCATCATCATCATCATCATCATCATCATCATCATCATCATCATCATCATCATCATCATCATCATCATCATCATCATCATCATCATCATCATCATCATCATCATCATCATCATCATCATCATCATCATCATCATCATCATCATCATCATCATCATCATCATCATCATCATCATCATCATCATCATCATCATCATCATCATCATCATCATCATCATCATCATCATCATCATCATCATCATCATCATCATCATCATCATCATCATCATCATCATCATCATCATCATCATCATCATCATCATCATCATCATCATCATCATCATCAGCCTATAGCAGTCCACTACTGGACATAGGCCTGCAAAAAATATGAACACAAAAAAGTCAATATAAAAAAAATCGTACACGAGCCAAAACTAGGGACGTCAATTTTCCTTGAGATGGCAAACTGGGATATATTATAGGACTTTTAGAAAAATACAGATGTGATTTGAATGTCCTGAAATATATTTTTTACAAATTGCTCAGCAACCTTACAATTTTACCGATATCGCTCAGGAAGTTTTTTTTATTTTTTAGTGCAGCTATCTGGTATCACATAATAATGTTATCGATCTAGTGACTGCTTTAACACTTTTGAAAACGATCACCCAATCAAATTAAACTTAACTTACTAACTATCAAATGGAAAAATCCTTGTCGCATTATGACGTTAGAAGTGAAGTAACATTCAACGTGATAAAGCAATAGGATATTTTTCTAGATAGAAAAATAATAATTATATTTAGTTAGTCCGTTCCATTTTCAAAAAATATTAAGACACGTATTTTTGCTGTTTTAAATCGATAAAAATTTTTAAAGCGCATCAAAGTACAAGAGTGGGGGCTGGTTACGTCACGTTTTAGTAAAAAGTGTACTATCGCATGACGTCACGCGGGTTTTCGAGACACTGTAATTAGTCTTAATTTTGGTTCTGCGAAAAAAATAAAAAATATGTGTCCAATATTTTATGGAAATCTATCTGACGGACTTAAAATATGTTTTCAGTAAAATATCCAATTATGAAGAAGACACCAGGGAACGTAATAAGATGTGTTCGGCAGCCATAAGAAAAAGTGGACGTATCTACACAAAACGAAGTAATCGATTTCCGACCTTTAGATATTTTTCTTAATGTCGGAAATCGGTTACTTAGTTTTTGTGTAGATACGTCCTTTTTTATGACGGCAGTGTTAAAGCCAGCATCTTTCCAGTGTGCCCTGGCTGCAGGCTTTAATATTATATTAAGGCCACCACAGGCAAGCCCGGTTAAGCAGTCGACAACCTCATAGGTTGAACTGCGAGAAGCCACTCACAAAAAAAAAACTTTCCAGTGTCAGGGAGACACGGATCTAAAGAACCTGTAACAAAATAAACGCAATACCTCTTAAGGGGTCATTGTTCTCGTCATTATGAACAACTGTCACTATGGAATCAACCACAATCACTAAAAAAAAAATCGTCCCATACATTAATTTGCGCATGACTCGACAAAATGTATTGAAAAGCTATTTTTTTTCGCGATTTTGGGGTGGGTCCCATAGTAAAAGTTGTTCATAATGATGAGTACATTGACCCCTTAAGAGGTATTGCGTTTATTCTGTTACACGTTGTATAGAACGGATAGCACTCTATTTTTATTCCCTAATTTTTTTATTCACCACGTTACTCACCTATGTGCGACGTTCTTAGTAAGCACGACTCCCTGCACGACACAGCTGTCTCTCATGGTACCGCCCGGGACTTTCTTCACTTGCACGTAGTTGCGCACATCGATGTCATTGCTGTTCACGTCTGTACAGTGCAAACGACACAATTATACTTTATCCGTTTAGGTAGTTAACTAAAGGGAAACAATCTTGATGTGTCTTTTTACACAAATTCATATTAAACAAATAAACTACTTTTCAAACTTATGGTTCAATTGATTTAGTATTCGTTACTGTTGTATTTACTTTGGTTTTTACTTGCATTTTATTTTTAAACTGAGTTTTTAAGTAAACAGTTACATCAAGATTGTTTACCTTTAGTTAACTACCTAAACGGATAGAGTATAGTATGTACGTACTAATGGCAATATCGTACGAGACACTGTCGCATCAGTAGACGCACCTGTGTGAACTTGGCACCCGACTTTTTTTATTATTTCTGTTTTTTGATAGATTTTAATAAGTAGTGGACAGTAGTGAAGCTAACTTTGTAAGTAGAAGTGCCAAAAAAAAAAACACATCCCCGATATTGCAAAAAAAATCTTTTTCCAGCTGATACATATAGGAAAACGTTCGTAGTGCAATTTTTCGTTGGTAGTAAAACATAAAAAAAATAATTGACGGCAATATCTACATATAAAACTTTTTAAAAATATTTTCGACTGAATTACTTCTGGTCTGAAGACTACATGAGCACCACAAACGCTGAAATTGACAGTGAAACGTTCACAGAGGTTTGTAGTGGACAAATTTTCGTTTGTAGTAGAACAGAAATTTTCATACCCATATCACAAGCAATCAAGTTAAGTTAAACGTTTTTTTAAGGTATTTTCCAATAGCCAAGCTCACACAGGTAGTAGACGAAGGTGATATTATATTATACGTACCTAGCACGATGGTATCGGCGGCGTGCACACACAGTGGATAGAGCACGTGTAGCCAGGCGGCCGGGAGGGCGTGTCGCGCGAGACACTGTCGCATCAGTAGACGAAGGTGATATTATATTATACGTACCTAGCACGATGGTATCGGCGGCGTGCACACACAGTGGATAGAGCACGTGTAGCCAGGCGGCCGGGAGGGCGTGTCGCGCGAGACACTGTCGCATCAGTAGACGAAGGTGATATTATATTATACGTACCTAGCACGATGGTATCGGCGGCGTGCACACACAGTGGATAGAGCACGTGTAGCCAGGCGGCCGGGAGGGCGTGTCGCGCGAGACACTGTCGCATCAGTAGACGAAGGTGATATTATATTATACGTACCTAGCACGATGGTATCGGCGGCGTGCACACACAGTGGATAGAGCACGTGTAGCCAGGCGGCCGGGAGGGCGTGTCGCGCGAGACACTGTCGCATCAGTAGACGAAGGTGATATTATATTATACGTACCTAGCACGATGGTATCGGCGGCGTGCACACACAGTGGATAGAGCACGTGTAGCCAGGCGGCCGGGAGGGCGTGTCGCGCGAGACACTGTCGCATCAGTAGACGAAGGTGATATTATATTATACGTACCTAGCACGATGGTATCGGCGGCGTGCACACACAGTGGATAGAGCACGTGTAGCCAGGCGGCCGGGAGGGCGTGTCGCGCGAGACACTGTCGCATCAGTAGACGAAGGTGATATTATATTATACGTACCTAGCACGATGGTATCGGCGGCGTGCACACACAGTGGATAGAGCACGTGTAGCCAGGCGGCCGGGAGGGCGTGTCGCGCGAGACACTGTCGCATCAGTAGACGAAGGTGATATTATATTATACGTACCTAGCACGATGGTATCGGCGGCGTGCACACACAGTGGATAGAGCACGTGTAGCCAGGCGGCCGGGAGGGCGTGTCGCGCGAGACACTGTCGCATCAGTAGACGAAGGTGATATTATATTATACGTACCTAGCACGATGGTATCGGCGGCGTGCACACACAGTGGATAGAGCACGTGTAGCCAGGCGGCCGGGAGGGCGTGTCGCGCGAGACACTGTCGCATCAGTAGACGAAGGTGATATTATATTATACGTACCTAGCACGATGGTATCGGCGGCGTGCACACACAGTGGATAGAGCACGTGTAGCCAGGCGGCCGGGAGGGCGTGTCGCGCGAGACACTGTCGCATCAGTAGACGAAGGTGATATTATATTATACGTACCTAGCACGATGGTATCGGCGGCGTGCACACACAGTGGATAGAGCACGTGTAGCCAGGCGGCCGGGAGGGCGTGTCGCGCGAGACACTGTCGCATCAGTAGACGAAGGTGATATTATATTATACGTACCTAGCACGATGGTATCGGCGGCGTGCACACACAGTGGATAGAGCACGTGTAGCCAGGCGGCCGGGAGGGCGTGTCGCGCGAGACACTGTCGCATCAGTAGACGAAGGTGATATTATATTATACGTACCTAGCACGATGGTATCGGCGGCGTGCACACACAGTGGATAGAGCACGTGTAGCCAGGCGGCCGGGAGGGCGTGTCGCGCGAGACACTGTCGCATCAGTAGACGAAGGTGATATTATATTATACGTACCTAGCACGATGGTATCGGCGGCGTGCACACACAGTGGATAGAGCACGTGTAGCCAGGCGGCCGGGAGGGCGTGTCGCGCGAGACACTGTCGCATCAGTAGACGAAGGTGATATTATATTATACGTACCTAGCACGATGGTATCGGCGGCGTGCACACACAGTGGATAGAGCACGTGTAGCCAGGCGGCCGGGAGGGCGTGTCGCGCGAGACACTGTCGCATCAGTAGACGAAGGTGATATTATATTATACGTACCTAGCACGATGGTATCGGCGGCGTGCACACACAGTGGATAGAGCACGTGTAGCCAGGCGGCCGGGAGGGCGTGTCGCGCGAGACACTGTCGCATCAGTAGACGAAGGTGATATTATATTATACGTACCTAGCACGATGGTATCGGCGGCGTGCACACACAGTGGATAGAGCACGTGTAGCCAGGCGGCCGGGAGGGCGTGTCGCGCGAGACACTGTCGCATCAGTAGACGGAGGTGATCTTCGCCCGAAACGACAATCGCCTTGCAAATGTTGCGAGCTTCTGTCGATACTGTGAAAACATCGCATTTGTTTTTCAATAAGAAAAATAGAGAGAGACAAAAACGAAAAAAAAGAGACAAAGATAATGAGAGAGGGAGACTGGAGGAGATTGTTTCTACAAAATAGTTCAACCGTATATGAAATCTGGTCGATGAAAAATTTAAGAAATAATTACCTTCATTTTGTTCTATCACAGGCGCCTCTTCTTCACTAGACGATGATTTCTTCTCTGAAAAAATTCACGAGTTTACTTGCCAACTTGATTAAGCCATTATGAATCAGATGTTAAGGTAGCTTATAGCATGCATACCTGCTTTAGGAGTTTTGATGAGCCTTGCGGAATTTTCACCCAGGTTGAGATCGAGGCAGTACGATGAAACGCTTTCGACCAATCTAGTTGATTCCTCAGCTGTGAACGAATACGAACAGAGGACTTACAGCTAATAAAAATAAACAATTAAAAAGGAAACTTTAGTCACCATAAAGACAATTACAAAAAAAAAAAAAAAATTTTTATAAATTTGTTATAAATAAATTTGATTATTTTATAATTTATAAACTTTTATAATGAAAAACCGTGCAGTGTGTTAAAAAATCTGTCGTTATCGTAAGGTCGTATTTTAGTTTTTTTGCCACTCGAAATTCAATTCAATAATTAAACTCATTCAAATAATTTGTATCGGCCTAGATTATTGTCTCGAGCTAACGTACTGCTCAGGTCAGTATTTATTGTTAAATATAGCCTTATGTTTTGTTTGACGTTTTTCTTAACACTAGGCGGTAAAACACTGTTTAAATTATAGCGCGCTTTTTTGCTTTAATTTTTTTACCTATTGGGGTAATGCTGTTGATAAAAATGGATATTATATCACCGGGTTATTGCAAACGCCATAAGTTCATAAAATATCGCGTGAAATTGTAAACTCGTTTTTCTCAATAAGACACATATATTGGGAACTATTGAATTTGGATGAGATTTATTGTATTCAAAGTTATATATCTATACTAATATAATAAAGCTGAAGAGTTTGGTTTGTTTGAACGCGCTAATCTCTGGAACTACCAGTCGGATGTTCCTGCCAGGGTTGCGGAATTTGTTCGAAAGAGTCACCGCGGCCCTGGAACGCAAAGGGCTTTAGAAGGAACACGGATGGGTTTTAGTCGCACCCAAAGCGGAAGAAGTCATTTGATGATTTCCCATCCTATAGGCTGGGACCGGGATCGGGAAAACGGGATACCTATGCGCGTACGAAATCGCGGGCAAAAGTAAAGTGCTTGCCTGGGTTCAGAAGTTTAGATCAACGACCTACAATTGGCTGGGCCAAGATGCCTAAATTTAAACCCTTGCCAAGCTGGCTTTATTTTTAAGTTACAATGTCACGTTTAGAATTTGGACCACCTATTTATGACGTCATCAAACTTGAAATACAACCTCTGCTATAGGATATATCTGTGAACGGGAAAAAATACGGTAAAGGGAAAATTCAGGATATGCGCGCACGAAGTCGCGAGTAAAAGCCAGTGCTCAATAAATTGAGAGTTGATCGAGACTTCATATCAAGATGCAATCTTGGAAGGGCGTGACAGACTCTTACTGACTAAAACCCATCCGTGTTCCTTCTAAAGCCCTTTGCGTTCCAGGGCCGCGGTGACTCTTTCGAACAAATTCCTGTACTCTGGCAGGCTCTGGCCCTAGCGGGCCCCGTCCTCTATGCTGACATCTCTTTGAGGCGCGCGTGAAACACAACGCGCCGAAATTTATAACCTTACTTACGCGATTCATCATCATCGGTGGCCCGGGGCGGTAGTACTATGGGCTTATACAGCGCATAGTCCGCGAACTGGGGCAATTCCGTCATACTCTCCATATAGCCCGCGCTTAACAGGTTCTGACATACTAATGTTGCTTGTGCTCTGGAAATTGAAACTATAGTTATACTTAAATTCTGAAATACCACTTGAATGCGTTCATAAGTCATTCTTAAGAATCGAAAATGATCTGTTAGTCCTAATAGATAAGAGGCATTTTTGCATATCATTTATGACACGCTAAGTTTCGTTATATATGTCACCGGAAAATTGCAGGCTCCGTAAGATTGTAATAAATCTTTAATAGATTATAATTTCTCGATATATTATGAAAAACCGTTTTGTATACAATAAATCCCATCCAAATTCAATAGTTTCCAATATATCCGTGTCTTATTCAGAAAAACTAGTTTACAATTTCACGCGATATTTTACAAACTTACGGCGTTTGCAATTTTCCGGTGACATATATACTTACATAAACCAATATGTACTTTTTAATGTTTTTAAAGCTTATTTTACCTTGTCTTATTGTTGGTGTTATCCATGACCCATTGCAGAATGTCGCAGCCGCGCCAAACGCCATGGTAGCGAACAAGACGATACCTGAAAGTAATACTATCATGTTTTTTTTCTTCTTGCAGTCATGATGGAATATAATAATTGGGAATGATGGGACTGAGAGAATACAGGAATTGGGTCGATGGTACGGTATCGTATCATGTATACGTGAGTACGTGTAGGAATGCTATGAGTTGATCCCTGAAATATTTATTTATTTTAGGAAAACTTACGGTCAGTGGGTATCTTTATGGGCGCTATGAACAATTTCACCATAATCCATCGCCTAATCAAGCCTTCGGGACCCGGTAGTATGTGGGAGTAGTAGGGTGGGGGAACACCATGGGACACTTCAAAGTCAAAATTCCGAAAGTCAAGATCCGCGAACACAAAGGTCACTGACCATGACCTCATGGTTATTGAACTTGAGGTCGAGGTCACAAATCCGAAAGTCAAATTCCGTGATTCTCAGGAGCAGTAACAGGTTAATATTGATGGTAAGTGATCTTGAGGTTAAAGTCTAGTGATCTTAGGGTCAAGGACAAGTGACTTTGAGGTCAAGGTCAAGTGATTCCATAAGTCATATCGACAGAGCCCCGCTTCGCGAGACTCCTACTTCTGGGTGGTTTAAAAAAAATAACCTTGTCGAGTCGGGGTGCCCCAAGTCCCGGGCTCGCTTCGCTCGCTCTTGCATCCTAAATTCTTAAAGTACAGGAATATTGCATTTTGTACCGATCCCTTCGCCTTCAACATCGTTTCTACGACAAACGATTGGTCGACGAAAAAAATCACCAAGATGCTTTTCGCCTTATTTTTAGGTGTTTTACACGATTGATTCACGAAACCAACAATTTGACAACATTTTTTCGAAGTACCTGACCCCTTTAAGAAATGATCCCTTCGATACAATTGGAGGCCCATAATTCGGAAACGGTGCGTCGTAGGGCTATACTTCTCAGAACCTAAATGGTTTTTTATGGTCAAGGTCAACTCGAAACTGCAATCAAATTGAAAAATTTCCAAAAAAAAAAAAACTATATTTTTTAAGTCGCGTCATAGCGCCTTTAAGGCTACACTCCAACCCAAAATGTCGATGTGGTTGCTTTGTCGCTGGTAGTTGCGATGTGGTTACGTTGTGTCTAGTGTTTGCAGCAAGACAGATCGAGTTCAGAGCGCGGTGCCGTTGCGCCGAAGCATCGTTGTGTTTGCGAGGTCGTCAGCCGCTAGAGCGCGGTGACACTGGTCGTTGCGTTATGGTTGCTATGTGGTCTCCCCCTGCTCGCGCGCGAACATGAAGTTGTCGGAACACGTCGTGTAGCGCCTCCTTGTGCAACGTGCGCACCTCGCAGCGCTCCCCCTGCTCGTGCGCTAACATGAAGTTGTCGCTCGTTGCTCTACTGTACTGTCTGCCTACCTGTGTTGTTGCGTGGGCAGCGTGAAGGACAGCTGTCGGAACACGTCGTGCAGCGCCTCCTTGTGCGACGTGCGCACCTCGCAGCGCTCCTCCTGCTCGCGCGCGAAAGTGAAGTTGTCGCGCAACTTGCTCGCTTGAGCAGACTTGTTATCGGGGAACTTTACCTGGTATAACAAAGATACCCTTATATGTATACAGTAGGTAATATGCTGTTACAATGCAAGGGGAAGTCGGAAAAAAAATAGTTGTTTGGTCATTTCGCCCCTGATACACACACATGTAAAACTGTACTGTACAAGTACACCATCAAATTTTTTTTGCTTTCACGGTTTTGCTAAAAATAATTTACAGGATCACAATAAAACAGTTTGAAGTATTCAGAGGTGAAATAAAGATTTGTCGGTTCTTTGCAACTGTATCTACAACTTGTCAAAGTAGAAATTGTTGAGTGAGTCTCAACAATTTCTAGCTTTGAAAACCTGCAACTTGTCAAAGTAGAAATTGTTGAGACTCAAGCTTTGAAAAGTTCCCAAGTTCCCAGGTTATATTTGTATTTAGCATAAAATTAAACCTTGATACTCAACTAAGCCCAGAAAAGATAGTTACACAAACCTGTAAATTTTCCTGTAAAGTCCTCAGATCTGGTGGAATCTCTCCAGTCATGTCGTTCTCCTTTAGATAACTCAGAACCACATTACAACAATAGTTGCATACTCTTAGACCGCCGGCACAACCAAATATGTGTCCTGAAGCAAGGGAATATAGTTTATTTTTATTTGTTTCAAGTTCTATGACTTAGGCGAGTTTCTCGTGATGAAACTTATTTTATGTTAGGAGGTAGTAATTCATATGAAGTCTTTTGATTGGTTGATTTTATTTCAGTTAACCAATTACAATCTGATGGTTTTAAGACCAGTTTTTTGATTTGGTTAGTGTTTCAGAACCCAGATATTACCTGGCACGCGTTGGCTGCAGCATCTGGAGCAGAATATCTGTCCGCACACTCGACAGTGGTGTCTTCGTCTCAGTGTACTGAATCGTGAGGCACATTCATAACACTCTCGTGAGATGTCATCTGGCATCCAGTAGCGGGCCAGCTCTGTATCTGAGTACTTAGTACCGCTCTGGAAATATATCTAGAATTTATATAAATAATACTCATGTATTACTCATAGTTTTGAGAATATGCTTTGTGTGCTGAGTGGTTTTGCTCAAAAATATTGTAAATATGTTGAATAACTCAGTAACCCTGCAAGTCCATTTCAATTGTCTGCTAACTGTTAATTATCCATAGAGAACATACATATTCCACTGAGATTGAACACACAGACACAAAATATTGTCAGGAAATAGGACGATTTTAAAATGATTATCTTTGTACAAATAAAAATACCAGGTCCTTGCAATAAAAGTGAAAATGTTGCAGGTACAAAGTGCAAGATTCTATTGTTATAATTATCTTGTTCAAGGCCAGTTCAGTAAATGTACTCTTGATGAGTTAAATAGTTAAAAAAATATCAAGCATATTGTCTAGTAATGCTGAAAATTATTACTCTATATTTGTACTTTTAAATTATTTATCTTCTGAGTTTAGATAAAATCTAAATAACACACAAAAGTGCTCTTTGCATAAAAATTACTAAGCTGCATATTTATTTTCTACTTACGCCAGACCCCAAGGCAATTAGACTACTAATTCGTCTCAGAACGTTGGGCAAACTGCGTCCCTCTAACTCGACGGCATACGACCCTGTCTCTGGTTTTCCGTCTTCATACTCTTGTTTCTCATCGTCAGTGCGAGGGGCGTCTTTGCCGTCGCTCATCGCTCTATTTTGCATACTATCTGTAGCCTCACTGGGTGAAAATATTGGAAACTTCCATAATTTATTAAAGAACGTTGAGACACCGCTCTGGGCGGACTCAGGTTCGTAACGAGGAAATTCTGTAATTTGAGATGTATCATATTTATCCATAATCAGGAGATTATTGCTGAGTATTTAGTAAAAAACATCGAAAATGTTGAAATGATTCTATGATTCTTAATTTGTATGTGTCAACATAACAATATCTGATAGACACAAGAATGACATTGTCACTATAAAATCAGCTGTTTGCTAGAGGTGAACTTTCAATAGAAATAATTTGATAAATCCATGGAATTATCAAGTACAATACCGAAAAAAACTAACTAGCTGCCGTCCATGCTTCCACCCACGTGAATGTCGAAAATTATCCCAAGGGAACATACTCCCGGCAAATATACATTATAAGTGGCTTGAATACCACGATTATTACCCCCGGGTCTTGTTTTTAATACGCATGGTTTTACACAATAGGCTATACGCAGTATGTAGGGGCAAAAGCAAAAAAAGTATCCTATGCGTTATTCCTCTGTCCGTGATCAGTTCAGTCTTTCTGACGTGTTTGAGCAACAAACTTCCATGCCAACATCCAAACTTTCGCATTTATAATATTAGTGTATAGTGTTAAATATAGATAAAATTAATGTTTGACTACCTTGTCATACAATGGCGGAGTTAAAATTGTCGGAGAAATTCCACGTTTAATGTTTTCCAAAAGGCTATATTCCACGTTTAATGTTTTCCAAAAGGCTAGTTTTCAAAATAACAATAAATCGACAATGACATTCGAATTTGACAAAAATAATTGTCTTTCTATATCTGTTGAGTCTCACGTCAAGTGTCAATTTCCTGTTCATTTCGCAAGACACGGCAAGAATAAAGTTATCAGTTTTACTTCCAAATTAAATAAACATCTGTTAAAACAATGGGAGAAGTGTCGCTGGAAACTGCGGCTTACGCTAAAATTATCTTACACGCAGCTAAATACCCGCACTGCGCTGTAAACGGCGTTCTTTTGGCGGATGCCACAAAAATCCGTGATGGGGCTAAGAATCAGGATTTGGATATTGTGGATACAGTTCCGCTGTTCCACCACAGCCATTACCTGTCGCCGATGGCAGAGATAGCGCTGACGCAGGTAATTATTGCAAATATAACCTATTTTAGTACTTGGTTAATTTATGATTTTCAATCAATCATACACCAGCTAGACTATTGACCAACTTCGCCCCTAAGACGACCCACTTACCCTATTTGGTGCAGTGCGAGAATATTGTCCACCCAATGAAATTTGTATATTCTTTAAACAATACATGTACAGTGTTTGTTTGTAAACTGGTGATCTGTTATGCTACTCATTTATGACTGGAATGAGTTGGTCTTATCACGTATTGTCTAAAAAACTGCTTTAAAATACACCTTCATGTTATAGAAATTAATGTTAGCCTTACATGTATGATTTTATCTCTATTTTAATTGGTCAAACCTCCATCCCAACATTCAGAAACTTAAGTATGAATACGAAACAACATCATCCTATTGTTCTGCTGGATTAAAATTAATGCTGTCACCTGTCATTTCACAGATAGAGACTGTTGCTCAGACAGACAACCGTGTGATAGCCGGCTACTATGCAGCCTGCGAGAACTTCAAAGACAACACTGTTGAGAAGTGTCCCGGCCAGAAGATTGCTGAGAAAATTGCAGAGCACTTTCCTTCTGCTGTCTTCATTGTGGTAAGAACTTAGGAAAAACAAAAGAACATCATCATCTGCTTAAGTGCTTGATTATGGAGATGCCGGGGCTACAAGCAGTGTGCGGCGGCGCAGCCCGCACTAAATTGAAACGTATGGTGAGGCGGATCCTTCTGCCTGTCTTGTTTGGAAAAAAGTAAATTATTTAATATAAGAAGTGGCCCAGTGAT
The DNA here is from genome assembly GCA_002192655.3 of Mamestra configurata. Taxonomy (NCBI): domain Eukaryota; kingdom Metazoa; phylum Arthropoda; class Insecta; order Lepidoptera; family Noctuidae; genus Mamestra; species Mamestra configurata. Next base: position 50,169 of record NDFZ01004467.1, read on the forward strand.
GACAAAACCGAACATGAGGAGTTTGGGCGCTTCCGATGACCGCCGGGTCCACCGCAGCGATGCCTTCGGCGGGTACCGCTACTCTTCACGCCCCACACCACACCCCACACCACGCGCCGTGTCACGCCCATCGTCTTCATAAACAACATCGTACATTGCCATATGTTTGTGTTTGCGCGTGTGATGATGCGGGCCCGCTGCACGCGGCGCCTGTCTGAACGGAAAAAACGCGCGAGACGCCAGTCAAAACAAACAGCTGAATTTGAATAAACAGATTTGCCCTAAACCTCTCAATAATAAAGGAATCTTGGAACTATTATGATTGAGCTCATAAGCAATAATTTTATCCTTTTCAAACTGTTCCAGGCATCACCACAGTGTAGTTGGTTTAGACACAAAATTTCTTTTGCTAATCTGTGTAACAGACAAACATATTGATGGGGAGTTTGATGCGCCACTTCTTCTAGGAAGAAGAAGTGCTATAATGGGGAATTGGTCATCACTTTCTGGTTGGGGCGTTTTGGGAGACTGTCTTCACGTAAATGTCTCAACCTTCGAGCATCTAAAAACTTACTTCTTCATATCCCTTCTCACCGCACCGGGTTTTTGTCTAATTCCTACGCTATTTCTACAATTAAACTCTGGAATATGCTTCCCCTTGACATCAAGAAGGCAGAGTCAAAATTTTCCTTTAAGCGTAAAATCCGTAAACACTACTTAAAAGCTTGTCATTCTTAGTCGTTCTTCGTCATGATTACTATGAATTCTCTTAATCGGTATGATTATTATATATCATATTTATTAGTTTATTATTTTAGCATATATATGTATTTTATTAGTATTATATTATATTATCTGTATATTCTTTCCGAAATGTTAAAATTCAATTTTGTATCTTAATTTTATTTATTGTACACCTACCACAGTATAGTCTTTATAACCCAAAGGTTGACTGGTAGAGAATGCCTTGATGCATTAAGTCCGCCCATGTACCACTATTGTACATAAAGTTTAAATAAATAAATAAATGTTTAACGTTCCCAAAGTGCTGTTCAGCCAAGTTTGAATAAATGAGTTTGAGTTAATGAGTTTTAAAAACCTGCCCCTCAGGTGGACAATAAGAGGATGATGCAGCATCTGGACACACCTGCCATCAAGCTACACAAGTACAACGACGGAAAGTGGAAGCTCAAGGATGCCAACAAAGTTATGTTCCGTAAGTAGTTCCTTTTTTATAATAATTACCCAATCACAAAGTAACTTCAAAGATTAGGATGAATTTTGACAGGTGACAAGTAAATGTATGAGTAGGGAAAAAAAATACACAGTACAAGCAAGAGAGGTAGTAGTATACAACTATTTTTTTATTACCCTGAACTGTCTCATTCGTAGGTAAATTGCGGCATTACCGCAAGTTTCGTGGTTTGTGTGCTTCATACAGAACTCTGGCCAATTTCTCGTAACTCTAAATATGTAGGTAGTATAAATAAAACTGCTGTCTGCCCTTGTCTGTTTCTCCACTTACTTTTTCTAAACCATGCAAAGGATGGTACGGTTTAACTAATAGAAAAAGCAATTTACGAGGATGATTTGTGTATATAATTTGCACCCGTGTGAAGCCGGGGCGTGCCTCCTTCTCCTTCCAAACCTTCCTATCTTGGGCGATCGCTGGCCAAGTGTGGCCTTCATACATGATTAGATTGTCACACCACCTTCGCCGCGATTGATCTCGTCGTGTTCTCACTCAACTGACGAACAATCAGTGCACAGGTTTACAATCTACGTTTGGTGTGATATTAAAATTGCAATTTGCTCCCTGGTCAGTGTTGGAGGCAGGACTTACACCACTCATGAGTATGCTTTGTAGAAGAAACATTCGCTCATAGTTTATCGAGAGTTCTCTAGATAATTTATAATCTTATGGAATTTGCATCAATTTACATTTTATTGGTGACTTTACAGTAAAAAAACAATTAACTGTGACATCCTTATTATTTACATTTTATTTTCCTTTACAGAAACCCCGTACGTCTTAGAGACGGTATCCCACTTGCTGCAACGTGGTGTCCAAAAAGATCTGGTCGACTTCGACAACTATTTGGATGACCTGTCCCAAGACTGGACCAACCTTGGCATCGAGAAACTGATTGCCAGCATCAACGCTTCTAACACCATTGACTGTAAGGAGGACGAGAAACTCTTCCGATAATTTTAAGGGAATATTATACTTATATAAGCTATAAGTATACAATAAAATTGTAACAGAATAAACGCAATACCGATAATAAGGGGTCATTGTACTCATCATTATGAACAACTTTCAATATGGAAACAACACTGAATTCGCGAAAATAAAATTCGACTGCCCCATACATTTATGTGCGCATAACTCGATGAAATGTATAGAGGTATGCGGTACAGCGAGTAAAGTCCCGCAAACCTCCACTGGAAATGGGAGGATCCTCCGAACCAGACGGTTGTTGTGTCTGGTGGGCAACTGTCCGATAGTTGATATTCGGATTGTTATGTATGTGTTCAAATCGCACGAAGAACTTTGCTTGCGCGATGCAGGATTTCGTTGTTAGTTCGTCGTAGATGGCGCTGCGGTTCTTTTTGTTGCCGTACAAATTTCGTTTCTTAGTTTTTCATGTTTTTCATTGATGCCGCTACAAAAGTACTAACCAGCTGTTTTTTATTATCGCGATTTCGGGGTTGCTCCCATGGTAAAAGTTCATAATGATGAGTACAATGACCCCTTAAGAGGTATTGCATTTATTCTGTTACACGTTGTATACTATTTAACAGGTTACGGTTGAGGTTGTACAAGCAACCATAGAACACGAAATCACTGCGTGGACAGCCTCCAAAGACGGCCGTTTATAACCAAGGCCAATTCTCGTAATTAAAAACCGTTTGAATCCAAGTTGCAATCTACAATAAATGTCAAAAGATTGACAACATTTTGGGAAATTAGTGGTATTTTTTACAGTTTGTATTCGCGCACGCTCTTTAACCTTTTCACCGCCACGGTCGGCTCTAGCCGACAAATGAAAAAGTGCCCAACACGCCACCGTCGGCTAGAGCCGACAAAAAAAACGGCGAATTTGTGGTTTGGCGTCGGGAGCTCACCGATGCGTAGCTCTGGTGTCCAAAAGGTTAAACGCCAGAACATAAGCGCATCGGCGCACCTCGCAGCGCTCCCCCTGGTCGTGCGCTAACATGAAGTTGTCGCTCGCTGCTTTTTGTCACATATTTGTGACATTGGCGTACAGGGTAAGCTTTCATTTGTCACATATATGTGACAATGGCGTTAAAAAGGTTAAAATACGAGAAATGCCTCTCAGATCTTTTTATGACCAACCAATATTTTTCGAGACATTCATTATCAATCAGACACAATTTATGCAAAAATCTGCTGTTCTCTACGTGTATAGTGCGTAATAAATTAGCGTGGTGAAAAAAAAAATTTTGGGAGTAATGAAATTCGTGGCACCGAAATTGCGTTGAGCGCTCAACATCTGTCACGGCCACCATGCACTAGGTATTCAATTCGTTTTTTTTTGTGTGGCGTCTCGCAGTACAACCTATGAGGTTGTCGACTGCTTAACCGAGCCTGCCTGTGGTGGCCTTAATATAAATATTAAAGCCTCCAGCCAGGGCTTATAAAAACTTACACGCCGTTGGTATCGAGTGTCACGCTTGGTTCGTTACTGTTGGCAATACCATTTGTAGCAGGAGACGCCTGTGTCGCCGTACTATATGTATGTTAGCAGTCAAATAGGGAAATCGTATTGAAACAAACCTCATTTGCAATGTGATTAACAGTGCATGTAGTTTACTTTGTGGTGTTAGAGTAATTTATTATACTTGAATATACAAATTTTGTATTTAATATGATTGTGTGATTTAATATTATGATCGTTATAGGAAATGCATTTATTACCCGCTGCATTTCGATACTGCAATATTTGTAAAGAGGGATAAACGGTTAATTTTAAGAGAAGTACTAGTATTAGAGTAGCAATTATCCTTCTGAACACCCGTCTCATAAGCTCTTGTTTATTGTTTTTTTTATTAGGAACTGATTTTACACTGGTCAGATAAATTATATCTGAAAAATAATCGCGGTTTGTATATTTCTATACAAATTCTGTCAAACCGCCATTTTATCCCTCAGGATAATATATTATAATGCACTACCCTTACCAAAGGATTGCAGGAAAAACTATTGATATCAATATATTTCAATGTGTTCGAGACGTTTATATTATGTTATCATTGTTATTTAAATTCATTCCTTTTAGTTTAAGTGAATTATTATTGTGCTTAATTTATCATTAGGCGTAGTCTTTGCATTCATTGTGTGGGTGATACACAGGGATCTTTTATAAATAAGGGCCAGCTCACAATATATAACTTTACTCACTACACAGAAAGGCACAAATTTCACTGAAACAAACCGATTTTTTTTTCTGTGGGTTGTATTTGAAATCTTTCACAAAAGTATGTACAGACGCCAGCACATCAAGCTACCCGAAACTGTCAATTTTTCTCAATGAACCTTGAACCTGATGCTTTAGAGATAAAGTTGAAAATCTACTAAAGAAATTTGTCAGATTGTTGTGCTGGCCTGTCTGCTGTCCCTTTTTGTGTGGTTTCATATTGTACTGCTATATGAAAAGGGCGCTCAACGTAGTTTTTATGACGTGGTATAGATACCGCTACAATCTGGCCCTTATTATAACCACAAAGATCATTAAAAACTTGTACTTTTCTATATAAGGTCCCATTGAAATAGATGGACAAATTTTAATACAGCGTTCAGTACAGACGTACAAACGACCAAGGTTTGGTTACACAACCAAAGCTTGTCAAAGTGATTTTATATTGAGACCTAAAATCATAAATTAATAATGTTTATTTACACAAAAACCTTTGTATACAATACCAATACATTTCACATAGGTACAATTATAATATAAATACACTAAAAATTACCAATATTTTTAGTGTATTTTCCTTAGCAGATTTTTTTTTCTTGTATCTAATGCGTTTACCTTTTTTTTACCATTGTTTTTATAATGGTGGTCCATCAAAAAAGTTTGTCCATCTATTTTAATGGGACCTTATATACTGCGTTAATGATAATTCAAAGCATATTATGTTATTACAGAAGTTGTGTAAGCCATATTTATTTCAATAAAACGAACAGATATACGAGTATTTATTTTGTATTTATTGTTTTTGTAGACCACCGAAGTATTCTTCGATCAATTTCTTGCATTTACTCATGCCGCCTAGATCGCCAGCTTTGCCTTGAAACTTGCCGTTTTTAAATGCTCCTTTACCTTTTAGTAGTTCTGTTATCCTGAAAAAGTATCAGAATCAAGAAGTATCAGAATCGAAATAAAAGTTGTAACATTTATGGATTTGAGGATTGATATTCGACATAGACAAAACACAGCAGTGACAAACACATTTAGAGAGAGGAATAGAAAAGTAAATGATAAATTAAATTGTGTTGAGTGTGTCCATACCGAAAGAATAGGGTAAATGATGTCTTTCAGGACACAATTCCAAAGTATCTGTTAAAAAACAATAAATGGTAATTTGGTATACCTACATAGGGGACAAAGTGACTAATGGCGAGTTTCGGAGACCTTTTCTTTTTTTTTTTGTGAGTGGCGTCTCGCAGTTCAACCTATGAGGTTGTCGACTGCTTAACCGGGCTTGCCTGTGGTGGCCATAATATAATATTAAAGCCTCTAGCCAGGGCTTATAAAAAACTTACTAACTAGGCGACTAAGGGCACCCCCTGTGGGGTACGGGCCTCGGCTTAGGGCGTCGCTGGGGGGAGAACAGCTAGGTCCCTACTTGTTCGAACTAGAGTTTCGGAGACCGCTCTTTGAATTTACTGGAGCATTTTATACGAATATGAAACTTATTCAAATAATGGCAATATTCGTTCAAGTATTCATACGAATATTCGGATGAAACTAAGCGAATTCATGTCGAAGTTCTGCAAAACTCACCCTTAACGAGGAAATTATAAAGAGAATCTTTACGCTTTATCAGTCCTATTCATAAAAACTCTGTAACTTAGATTGAATACCTACTGTTTTTTACTCAATTTTTCTATACCAAATTTGAATTTCGAATCTGCTATTCTGTTTTTAAACTAAGCATGTGGTTAATTTTTTGATGTTTATGCCTGTATACATCTAAGGGCCGTTTCTTAATTTCTAAATAGATACTATTTAGGTAGGTACTGAATAAAAAAAGTGGAAAAGAATTTGTATGAAATTTATCTGCCAAGTCAGTTAACGTTAAGTTTCCCGGTTTTTTTAACCGACTTCAAAAAAGAGGAGGTTATCAATCTGGATGTGTTTTTTTTTATGTATGTTCGGGCATAACTCCGGCATATAAAGACAGATTTGTAAAATTCATTTTTTATTCAAAAGAAGTTTATTCCGAAATATTCCTATTTAAATTTCGTAAAGATCTGATGAAGAACTTCGGAAATAGACAGCTAAATTGACTGGTTGGAGTTTTTGGGGGTAGCACTAAAAAGTGAATAATAAAAAAAAAAAATTACAAAAATTCAACCGACTTCCAAAAGTGTCAAAAAACTAAGTAACCAAACGTGAAACATAGACTTCCAAAATTAAAGTTATTTTGTACTTTGTAGCGGTTTTTATTTGGAAGTCGGTTGTATTTTTTTTGGAAAAGTTTTTTTCAAGCCCGTAATGTCTCCCTTCTTACCATCTCAGCACTCTGAGTCCAATCCTGTAGGTAGAAGCACAGCTCGTCTCGCCATCTCCTTTTGTATCTAGCGCGTAGCCGGATACCATGCGGGTCAAATTGAAAAAATACTTACTTATCACCCAAAGCATTACAATGTTCCACAGGCCCCTGGATAATAATCTGTCCCTCTTTAGGTTTATCCGGCTCTTCGGATGCCAGGAACATGAACAAGTCTTTTTCCCCCTCCAGTTCCTTGATGACTGCCCGGTTAAATTCAGGAGTGGCCTCCTGAAATGCGAAGATATTTATTTATCTACATTTTATGTACAGTAGCGGTACATAATGCAACAAGGCATTCTTTACCAGTCAACCATTTTGATGTCGCAGGATTATTGTAATAATCGTTATTCGGGAAAACTGGAGTTTTGCTAAACTCCGGAAAATTGGAAATGAAGATAGAAATTCAAAATGGCTAATCAAAAAAAAACATTTTTCAGGCTATTAGAAACCCATAGAAATGAACACAAAACTGAAAAGTAGGTAAATCATCATCATCTGCCTAGCCTTTTCCCAATTATATTGGGGTTGGCTTCCAGTCAAACCGGATTCAGCTGAATACCAGTATTCAGCAGAAAAAAAAAAATATAAGGAAAAAATAAGGTAAATAAGGAATTTAATTATGAATTATTGATATTGCGAACATTCTACCAAAAACGTTCAGGATGGTTGGAAACTGACTGGCTAATCTTATAGTCAATTGTAATATATTTATTCTGGTTGGTCTGAACATAGAGTAGAATATTCTTTACTGTAGATACTATGTAAATAGTTTTACATACAACTGTTTAACAAGAAATCTTTCAAAAGTTTAAGAGTACAACGACGGTCTTATCCTTGAGCCGTCACTCATCCACGCACCGACCGTGGTAAGCTTTCGCGTTGCTGAAGATCGACCCGGGGCTATTATTATTTAGCCATGGGCTACCCCAACAGTTGAGAAAAGGCTCATCATCATCATCATAGTATCAGCCGAAAAACGTCCACCTACTGGACATAGGCCTCCCCCAAAGGAGAGGGGGTTGCCATAATCGCCACGCTTGGCAGGCGGGTTGGCGATAGCAGTGTAGCTGTTGCAATGTACAGAGAATGCTGCTGCCCATTCTCTGGTGAGTTCCTTAGTCGCCTCTTACGACACCCATGGGAAGAGATGGGATGGTGCTATTCTTTTACGTCCGACACCATACAGAACAGAGAAAAGGCTAAGCAAATAAATTGTATCCGTGAGTGCGTAACGTTATATTAGCCAATCAGCGGTTCGCGATTAACCTAAGATACGCTGCTTTTCGCTTACCTTCTTGAACATGATCAAGTATTGCGGCTTCGGGTTGGAACTCTTTAATTTCTCTGCCTCAAACTGAGCAAGTTCTTGTAGAACATTCTGCATGTTTTTGGTCGTGACTTTTAAGTTCTTCTGCAGTTTTTGTATCAATTCATCGTGACGCGATGGCTCGTTTCTGAAATGGTTTTTTTTTATATGTATCTTCTTTCATGGTTTCTGAGTAAAGAATTTCAATAGGTTAAAGGAATCGGCTGCAGGGGTTTTTTTTGACGATGACCACTCGCAGTTCAGCACACTAAGGCTGGTTACTGCTTAACCGGACTATCCTGTGGTGGCCTCAATTGAATTTAAAGCCCCCAGCCAGGGCTTACAAACTAGCTAAATTATACTAAATGATCGCTCGCTAGGGCATCCCCTGCGGGATACGGACCTCGGCTTAGCGGCGTCATTTCGGGAGGACAACAAGGGACAGGCTGGGTCATAACGTTATTATTTAGGGGATTTAAAACTACTGGCTCAGCGACGCGGTCTGGCTCGGTAATCAAAGGTCGGGGAGGGTTATTACTGCGACGTCGCGACGGGCCCCGGCGGCGGGGCCGGAATACGGAACGCGGTCTGTATCTGTGTTTTCGGAGCCTTTAATCAAGATTGTTCTTATTCGAATGTGAAAGTTGGCTTGACTGCCTCGTTAAGTACTCCAGAGTTCGATACCAAAGTTGGCAAATTGTTTTTTTTTTCTTATGCTATTCAGCAGCCAAATTCTTCATTCATTTTTGTTTTCTTTGAAGATAGGAGAATAAAACCGGCTAAGTGCGAGTCGGGACTCGCGCACGAAGGGTTCCGTACCATTATTTATAAAAACCGCAAAAAAATCATGTCTGTTGTATGGGAATGGGGCTCCCATACAACAGACATGATTTTTTTGCGGTTAAATATTTATTTTACTGTTTTTTAGTATTTGTTGTTTTAGCAGAAATACATCATCTGTGAAAATTTCAACTGCCTAACTATCACGGTCCATGAGATACAGCCTGGTGACAGATGTCGGACAGCGGAGTCTTAGTAATAGCGGGACCCTATTACTAATTTTACCCTTTGGGTACGGAACCCTAAAAGCAGTAAAACCGGTATCTACTTACTTGAGCAGCCCAGTGAGCACCTTTTCCCTGTCTAACATCTGTTGGAAAACTTTAGTGACTCGGTTGCCCACCAGAAACTTAAGGATCGTTTTACCTTTCTTGCCTGGCTCTACTCCTAAGAGCTTGATCATTTGCAGTTGACTGAAAAAAAAAACATTTTTTATCTTTATTCCATAGAATAATAGAACAGAATACTCTTTATTATGTACACCATATAAGTTACAGAAAATATAGACGAGGAAAACATTACATAGGGTGACACAATGGGCGGTCTTATCGCTAAAAGCGATCTTTTCAAGACAACCTTTGGATGGATTTTAGAGAGGAAAGGAAAGAGTATTGTAGGTAGTCTTAGGTGTAATAGGTAAAAGGTATATAGTAGGTATTGGTTATTAGATAGATAGTACTATTAGACCGAAAATGAGTACCTACCTACGCAGAAAGTAAATGGATCTTGGTCTGGTTATCGCCACACTGTAGTAAACTAAGTAATACTTAATAATGAAAACCTTTTCCGTACTTACCTTAGATTAGTGACGTGAGTACCGCAACACATGTTTTCATCAATATTCCCAATGCATATGATTCTGATCGAGTCCATGCAGTCTTTAGGCAGCCCTCGTGTGTGAGCCTGAGAACCAAGAGTTCACGAATAAAGAAATTAAGATGGTTAATTCGACGACTAGAAAAAAGTCTAACCGAACGCAGCTGGGTACCAGAAATTGAAATGGAGCGACTGCCTTTCTGACCTCCACAACTCAGTAAAGGTTGATCCACACATATCAGGGCCGTCCGTCACAACGTGATCTTACACGTCTAGGACACGGACGAGAGAGAATGAGTTCATATAAAATGTACCTACACACCAATATTTTTTTGAGCTCCGGGCGGACCACGGCCCGGAAATGTGTATCAACCCTAACTGGGTAACACGCTATTCCTTGGCAAGACTGGTTTCAGATTTTGATGGCCACCGTAAATCATCGATCAGAATACAAAAATTTCCTTGCGGCCGCTGCAGTTCTAATCATGTTGATGGCGGATGTGGATTCTATTTAGGTACAAGGCAACAACATTTTAATTACATTTATCATGAAAGGAATCATGTAAGCGCGCGGACGCTTCCACAGGCGTGCTTTAGCGATAAGACCTCCCACTAGTCCCACTGTACCACCTTATAATTTACAAGGTTTTGCTTGTAATTTGATATTACATAGTGTTTGAAAAATTGAGTAATACGATCAAACGAAGTCCGCTACCACAGACACAAGGACCGTGGAAGAAGGTACTTCATGATAGGGGTTTCTTTGGTCACTCCTTCCTTCGATCCAATTATCTCCCTGTCGTCAATCAAATTATAAATATTTTGTTTATTTATTACTTATAAAGATATAAAAAAGTTTGGCAAACCCCAATTAAACCATGTTGCGTCTACCCCAAGTAAATGGGAAGGGAAATGGGATAGTAAAGGGGCAAGAGAAGGATGAAAAATCATTAAAGAGATGGAAAAAACCGTTATAGTTCTATGAGAATCACAATCAGACGATTGCAATAAAGCATTATTCATTTGATATAGAGGTTATGGAAGTTATGGTTAGTATTTGGTATTACTTTGCAGATATATAGCAATTAAAGAAGGTTACAATTCTGGAAAAGAACTGCAGGCTTGGGTGCAGCTTGTCCACTTTTAAGGAAGAGTATCCTTAAGGAATGAAGTCCAAGGTAGGCACTTTCCCCATTGAAAAAAAAAACTAAAACAGCCATGAGCCTAGAGCCATGGAAATCTTTTCACCTAAATGTTTTTCAGTTAGCTCAAAAGGCTCGTACTTCATATAAGTAAAAAACAATTAGGTTAGAAGAAGTTAAAAGTTTGATGTTGAGTTGTTGACTGAATAATGGAATTATGTCAAAGTTCACTGAAGTTCAAAAGTTAGACCAGATTATTTTCGACGAGAGAAAAATTATTATTGTTGTATTTGTATTGAAATCTGTTGCTAGCTGTGAATTTTAACCTAAGTGTGTTTAGGAAAAAGTAAGTTAAATCAAGCAAAATGGTGTCCCACAAGATGTATATTGTTATGATTTTATTCATTTCTATAAGTGAATTGAAATTTAGCGACTGCATCACACCGGCTTCACTTGAAAAAACTTACCATAAGGGAGTAGTTGCCTACTCAGACGAAAGATGGTCGTTGTGCATTGAAAAATTTGAAGAAGCATTGCATCTTTATAAACTTTACAAGTCCATTCTTATAAACTGTAGAATTAAATGTAATGGACAAATATATGAATCTCAAATCAAAGAAGATATAGACGACCTTAAGATATTTGAAAAGTACTTTAATAAAAGAGACTGTCTGAATAAATGTCAAGATAAAGAATTCCTCAATGTGAACCTAAACAGGACCCTTGAAGACTCTGTGCTACATGACATGCAAGCTAAGAAACCATACGAGTATCTGCATATATGCTATTTTCAACAGCGAATGTTCCACAATGCTGCTTCAGCTGCCTACACTTACCTAGTCGCCAACCCTGATGATGAGACAATGAAAGCTAACATGCACTACTACATAGTGCAACCAGAAGTAGACACAAATGAAATTGTTGATATGGAAAGTGAGGACTATATTGTTATGTATAATTTAGGTAAAAAATCCTACAAAACTGATAACTGGGCAGAGACAGCAGCAAGCATGGAAGAAGTTTTAAAAGACTATTTTGCATCAGAAAACAACTGTCGCGTAGAATGTGAGCGGCAGCCTGGACAAGAGTGGTCCTCAGAATTTGTTATAACTATGTCGAACAACATAGCGTCCCTTTTACATTGCAGACAACAATGCCAAGATAAACTTAAATTCCTCAAGTACGATTCTGGTGTGGAGTTCATTGCTGATGTGCTTAATTACATACAAGTGGCATATTATCACCTGGAGAAGTATGCTGATGCTGCTGAAGCTGTAGGAAGCTATCTAGCCTTGATGCCTGACGATGAGGACATGTTGGAAAATGTTAAATTTTATGTCAAACATGTAAATGATGATGGCTTTGTTCCACGATCTGAAGTAGTCTATTACTTGAAACGTGACACTTATGAAAAAAATATTCTGTTTTTTTTTCACCAAGGACATAAACATGACGTTGATTTTAACACCATTCTTAAGTCTTATAATTTTTTGAAGTAACCTTTTACCTTCATAATTCGTGCTGTGGATTGAAGAATGATGTCTAACCATGATGTTCCTACTTTTTAATTAATTTTCTTACAACATTTTAAATGTTTACTGGTATTTTTTACTATCTTACTAACTATAAAGGTTAAATCCTTTGTATTTAAGATACCTCAGCAATTGAGATATACTTTAATACTTGCTTAAGGGATAAAGACTACTAATTACTAAAATCGAAATAGAAGTGCCATATGTAGTGATTTAATTACTTCCTAATTAAAACCAAAGATTTTGTAATTTTATTCATGCAATTTTGATAAATTTTTTATAATTTTTAATATTTTTTCTTTGTTAACATTCCTATAGGTATAGTTAAACATTCCTTTAGGTTTAGGTATAATGATCCACCGCATTAATTTTCAACAAATAATAAATATTCGGAAAAAAACAATAACAACACTATATCTTACAAATGTATGTGAAACATTGAAAATAATCATTCATTGTTTACAAAAGGCTATATTAAGACAAATTCTCAAAAATCACAAGAAACATGGGTCTTCAATTATCCTTAGCTAAATTTACAGAATTATTTTCATTAAACTAGTTATAAAAAAAAAAAACAATAATGCAAAAAAAAAACAAAAATGTTTTCACTATCTCTGAAATATATTCCAGTGAAATTGGCACAATCATGTAGGTACAGTACATTCTGCGTTAATGCGTTTGTTGCAGTACAACTTTGTGTATTCATTGTTATGTACCTATGCACTTATTGTAGGTACTTTATTTTGGTTAATTTATATTTCTTTGAAGGGCAAACCGAGTACACCCCTTCGCTTCGTTCTTTATTGGTGCAAATCTAGAAATTTGTTGTCACAATGGTAAGGCCCACGTTTTATTTCAAAATCTTCTCATAATTTGTAGTCTGTTCATGGCAAATTTAGTCATCGTAGTAAAATTTTTACTAACAAGAGTTGACGCAACCTGAAGGTAAAAATTTCTGCAGCCGTGCAGAAATGAGGATTTTTATATATAACGGCTTATAGCACTGATTGTATTCCAACTTGCAATACTGGAAGATGAGTGATACAGAGACACCTACTAGGATGCTTGACCATGACACGTGTATAGATCAGAATATATTTATTTTTTTCCCCGGGGGCGACAAAATGCTAATAGCGCGCCCACTCTAGGGTTAAAAAAATATTTCAAAACTTGCTGTTGCCCGCGACTTCGAACGCGTATATACCGTTTTTTCCCTGTCCCTTAAGAATTTCAGGAAATCCTCTCCTAAGTGCTCCCCTACACTCCTCAAGGAACGTACATGCCAAAGGGGGATGCCAAGCCGCCATAGTGATTTAGGCCCTGAGTGCCCACAAGTAACATCGAATGCATTGGGACTTCTATAAACAAAAGGACAAATACTTAAGTAAATAAAGTACAATATTTGTAAATTTCAAATCAATGTTTTGCAACAAATCTTTATTTTTTCCCGGATTTTAAATTGGCAACCTAGCAAATGTCTGTTTATTTCGTTGTATCGTTTCAATATTTATTATTTATTAAAAAATGTTACTGACTTGTATCGCGTCGTGAATAGAAGAGTAAATTACTTATGTAAAAATTTACATATATTCTTTTAATAAATTAAATTTCTTGGGCATCGCAAGGCCTAAAACCGGCATTCCCCTTTCAGTTTTCTACAACCAGCAGTTTCGGCTGTGCGTTGTCTGTCAGTCAGATGATGTGTGTGTGTGTGGTGATTTTTGACCTTCACATTTTTTTTATTTTTAAGTCTTTTCGTGCACGCCAAAAGTGCAAATATATTATCCATATTCGTCATGTCCGTGCTTAGGTCACAGTCTCACAGATGTCTTTCTACTCAAACGGTTCAGCAGATGTGGGATAAATCAGTGTGAACTTGTGACTGACAGGTTCCGTTTTTTCATTCGGACATCGTCGGGTGCATGAGTCACTTGCCACGAAATTATTCTCGCAATATGTATCAAGTAAAACGCACAATGAAATAAATACTACGAGCGCATTCATTCAATTCATTGTGCGTTTTACCTAAATTAATAACGTGTACGTAAGTATAAAAAAAAAATGAGCGAGTCTTACAGTACCTAGTCACATAGGATTTGTAACATCTTACGTCTCACCTTGGAAAAAAACAACATTGTCATTAACATTAAAAGTACCAACGAATAGGGCACGCTCATTGGACAAATCAAATAGCGGGTGCTTGCTTCCTCGGCTTCCTGTTACACACTTCCGTGCCATTTCACGAAATCACTCCCACAGATTGAAGGAAAGCGAGAGGAAAGATGTTACACATCAAAATATACTTATACCCATAACAACTGTGGTGAACTTGGCGAATAAGCATTCGCCAAGTGTAACGGGCGCCGGGAGTAAATGCCAGCCGTCGGCGTCGCTCCAAAAAAAAAATACAAAAAAGTAGTTACTGCACCTCATTCACATCAGGATCCGACACTTTACAAATCTTCACGTCGACTGGTACCGCTTCCTTGATGAGGTCATTGCATCTCTTTTCCGTGGCATTAATGACGTCACTGCTGACTTTAACCGTGTCTAACTCTACATAACTCTCGTCAGAACCTAGCCACCAGCTAGTCGTTGGTAGATTATGCTCTTTCTCTAATATAGCAGACAGTAGATGCTGGCCTGAAAACATGTTCATTGAAAATCATGACGTATTTCATTTCATTGCAAGTCCAAAGTCGGGCTGCGACTAAGATTTAAACAATCAGCCGCCCCAGAAAGGGGGGTCCGGGGACGGTCGGATAGAAAACGCCATTGCAGAAGCGTTTAAAACACACTCGAAACCTACCACCCCACCACTTTTAAATCTCATAATGAAGTGTATTTACGGAAAAATGAGAATGAGAGCCTGCCAGCCGAAAATCGTCGGCGCAAAAAAAAGAAAGCTCTGCGAACCGTTTCTCACAATATTGATTACTTTCTATTTACTAAATATCTAAATTTGAAATTTTGTTTACCTATTTTTCCGAGTAAGTTATGTGTGTTGAAAAACGAATCCCATCCTGTGTTTGCTTGTGTGAGTATTATATTAGAATGAGACTAATTATTAGGCAGTTTAATTACTCAAATGAAACCTCATTTCAGTTTTAATTTAGCATTTTTAATGCCAATTTCTTTAAATTCTAGTATGATATAATATGGTCGAAAATGTTACTTGTAGTTGCAATAATATATATAATATATCCTGGGACAACTCACACACGGTCATCCGATCCCAAACTAGGCAGAGCCTGTACTATGGCAACCAGACAACTGATAAACATACTTATATATTTCTAAATACATACATATTATAAACAAATTACACCCAGACACAGAACAAATGATCATGCTCATCACACAAAGATTTGTCCTGGGTGGGAATCGAACCCACGACCTCCGGTTAAGCAGTCAGGGTCACTAACAACTCGACCAACAGGCCAGTCAAATAGAATAGAATAATCATTTATTTTGCTCAGAATGTAGGTAGTTACAATAAGGTGGTTACAATAAAACAACATAAGTAGATACCTATTTGAAATAGTGTAGGTACCTACAGAGGAATTAGTGCTTCTACCAATATTTGTTGTACCTATCTTTATATGTTTAACATAGTAAATGACACTTTCTCATTTAATATGGCGACACGACACATTCTCTAATATAATATATATTTTTTTTAAGATTATGTCAATTTAATGAAGGAATATAGTGTGAATATTAAATTTCTAGAATAATTAAGCACATTTCATTTGGCAAGGTAGTATCATCTCCTCAAATTAATAGAAAATTAAAGAAATATTTTTTAAATTATGTTCTAGATTTAAAGGCCAAAGCTTCTTTTTCTGGGTTTTTAACCCAAAAGATTGTACAAAAAGTGGGCCCTATACTACTATAATATTAAAAAGTGTGGATGTTTATCTTTATCAAACATGCCTCAATGGCTAAAGGAATGAAACTAAGCGTGCTGGTTAGTCGAGTTCTAGGATAGGACCATGATGATGGTCAGAGGAGTAAGCACCCATGGGATTTTAGGGACTATCACATGGATAACTAATCAAGATACCACACAATAACTACCTGAATGTTGCTGCATATGATCAAACCGCCTGTCCCAGTCAATCTCCTGTTCCACAACGGTACCAACTTCAATGGGTTCTTTAGTAAAATGAAGGGCCTCGTCACCTTTACGGAGTACTTGCACTACTTCCGTTTTGTTCAACCGACCGACATCATGGGGCTGAAAGAGTTAAACAAAAGTTATTAGGAAATAGGAAGCTTATTTAATTCTGAAACTATAATTAGAAGAAATACTAACATTGAATTCTAACATCGCTCTTGTATTTAGGTGTGGCTATGCAAGCTATAAAGTTATAAGCTAGCTACTTTATTGTTTCAGTGAGATTTCTTTGGATAAGTTGAAGTTGAAATAGATTATTGTAACCGTTGATTGGGGGAGACCTATGTTCAGCAGTGGACGTATTTCAGTTGATATGATAAACCTTTGGATTTCTTTAATTTTATTAGTAGACTTATCTTACTTGACCACCTCCTGCAGGAAATAGTATTGTGTTCTCCAAAGTGACTTGGTATCCTTGAAACGGAGTAGTTTTTCCATACTCAACCACTGGCTCAGTTGTTGGTTCACATTTTATGACTGTTGATGAGAACTGAAAAAGATGTATACTTGTGTTATTATTAAAAGGCTGTTCTGTGAGCACTATATCACAATTTTCGCATTGCTCCGGGTGGAGCGGAAGGGTGTGTCAGGTGTCAGACTCTTTACTGGCTAAAACCCATTCGTATTTCTTCTAAAGAGTTGCTACTTATATAAATATTTCTTCATGTGACTTAAGTAAACATAACTTCAGAAAATGACTTAGTTTTATTCTATGTGTAATAAATAAAAATTAAGCATAGATATATATAAAGCTTATGTCAACATGTAAGAGTTTATGTTACCGTCAGTTAAATGAAGTTATATCCCATAATTGCTAGACTGTAGCCTGTGTTTTGTGTTACAAGTACAATTGCATTTTTCATTATTAAGTATAGATATTTGAAAATCTATACTAATATAAGAAAGCTGAAGAGTTTATTTGTTCGGTTTGTTTGAATGCGCTAATCTCTGGAAGTACCATCGGATTTGGAAAATTCTATTTGTATATTATAGCCACATTCATGATGAAGGCTGTGAGCTATCCGGGAACGAGAAAAAACAGGATATGCGAGTACGAAGCCGCGGGCAAAAGGTAGTGAAATAATAAAACAAAAATAAATTAAAGAAGGCTCAGGTTTGCAGATAAGATGGTCTAACTATGGTTGTTCAATGGTCTGAAGTACCTTCTTTAAGAAGCTGTCTTCCTGGCACTTGAAAACCATAGTTATTTTTCTCCTTGCACTAAATGATTAAATATTGTACGCCGCTTTATAGGTTATTTTCTAATTGGAAGCTAAAACGTACACATAAGACGTAACTATTTGCTTAGAAATATGAGTATTGTTACAGAAGTATTTGAGCTAATATCAGAGATAAAAATAAACCGATAATATCAAAAAAGCCTGGCACTGGCAAAATCACAACAGCTGACTTCAATGACAGCTGACACTGACAGTTTTTATTTTGCCAATTTATTTACTTGGCTAATGAAACCTCTATGTCCAGCCTTTAGTTTTTTTTCAGTCATTCCCATATTTCTGTGCTGCAGCCAACATAAATGCTTCAAGTTCTTCTTTATTTCTTTATCCTCAAACCCAAAGAAGAAAAAAAAAACGCTTTGCGTTGTATATGACAGCATAAATATATCGAGTAGTCTTTGCTTCTGGGGCAAGCGTCGTCGCCGATGTGATTATGTGGTATATATTAAAATTCTTTGCCACACTTTATACCTACTATTTTTATTATAATTGATAGGCTTCAGGAGCTCGTGGCTAAATAATAACAGCCGCATGGGTCGATCAACAAGGTTAAGCAACGCTTACCGAGGTCGGTCTGTGGATGGGTGACCATCACAACATACCTACCGAGACTCCTCCGTGCCTCGAGAAGCCGTTGGTCCTGGCTGTCATTTGTAGATCTTTGGCAGTCGTTACGGATTGTCAGAAGCCAGTAACTCTAGTCTTGCCAAGAAGTACAGTGTAACCCAGTTATTGGGTTGTGGAGGTCTGGTAGAGAGCCGCTCCACGTAAAATACTGGTAGGTATTCAGCTGAATCCGGTTTGACTGCAAGCCGACCCCAATATATAATAAACTAGTGAACCGCACCGGCTTCGCCCGGATGTATATTTTCTTTTCGGAATTTTCTTTCATAAGAACCTTCTCCTGACAATAACAAACACAACAAAAAAAGAATTAGTGAAATTGGTACAGCCGTTCACGCGTGATACCGTGACCAAGGGTAATAGGAATCTTTTTTACATGGTTAAACAAGGTGTAACAGAATAAATGCAATTTTGTTGCAGTCATTGTAAGTCATCATTTTGAACAAATTTTACTATGGGACCAATGCCGAAAACGTGAAAAATCAGCTGTTCAGTACCTACATTTTGTCGAATTATGCGGCACTTAAATGTATGGGGCAGTCGATTTTTTTTTCGCGATTCATTGTTGATCCCATAGTGAAAGTTATTTATAAAGATGAGTACAATGCCCCCTTAAGAGGTACTTATTGCGTTAATTCTGTAACACGTTGGTTAGATAAATATAAAAATAATTAATAACATGATGTTAATAGGTTCGTGTTTGAGTACGTCAAACGTATATATACTAGGTACGTATAAAATACGTATACGTATTAAAGAATTGTTGTAGCTTGATGTCGCCAGCACATCAAGCTACAACAATCTGTCATATCTGTACAATCAACATTGTTGTTAACTGTTACCGTGTGTCAATATGCATTATTAACTACAAGCTGGATTTTCACTTCGTCTCCGAATCATCAACGTCATCGTAAGACGCATCAATGGGATAGATAGAACACCTTCCATCTGCGTACCCAAACATCACAATGAGTTTTGTAGCCAATCAACTGCGCCAGAGGGCGCCACGACACGACGCAACATAACATCTACCTACCCTGAATTTAGGGAATAGCGAACTTATGATGGGGCATTTATTTTTGTATTAGATAGATTGGAGCCTGGAGAAGGGAGGGTCATAGATAGGGTACGTTTTTACATTACGCTCTTTTAACTAGCTTTTGCAAAAGCTAGTTAAAAGTTTGCAAGATATTCGGTCTATATTTAGCGGGTGACATCTATACCCCCAAAGCCATACTGTGAATCTGCTCAAGTACTGTTGAGTCAGTTCTGTTTCAGTAGTTCATAAATCTAATTCATTTAGATAGACTTGTAATGAATAGATAAATTTACCTACTCTTGTATCTCATAGATATTGTAGAGTGGAATATAAAAAAAAATCCGACACCTACCCAACATAACAGCAACAGTCACATAGTTCAAAAGATGAATACTTAGTATAGAATAGCTAATGGTAGATAATAGAATGCTTTTTATATTTGGTATGTTTTCATCGTTTTCCATGATGGAGACACTGCATTGTACTTCCTTTTCGATATCGGCAAAATATTCTATATGTTCCGTTCGAACACTATTTTTAACTTAATTTTCTCTCGCTAGGTGCTTTCTCCATTCAAAAGTGTTGCCACTGCTAAAATAAAACAGCCTCTCATTGAACTCATTTATTTTTTATTATGTAAATAATTCTTGATTGCCTGATCTAATACAGACACAGTAAAGTCGACGTCCTGCCTGTTGATGCACATCGGCGGTTTTATTCTCATTACCTGTAAAATATAATAATTGTAAGTATGCTTGCTTCTTCAAGTTCAAGGCTGTATGTACTACCTGCCCATAAGTTCTAAGGTATAACTAACACTGTCGACTATTTTTATTATGAATAAAATATCATATCACAGAAAAAGGTGGTTGATGTTTTCTTATCCATAAAACTTTTCTGACCCTTGACTGTTTAGGTTACCGACCACCTATTTGCCATTGACTGTGAAGTCAGTCAGCGACATGATGCCTTATTTACGTTTCTCAGGTTCGGTTCATATTTTGTCTATTGTAAATAAATTCTGCAGTGCGATTCTGCCGGTCGATTCTGTAAACATGACGACCGTCGAAGTGAGCTGTCATTCCATCTTGATTATATGGATTGACAGCTCACCTCGTGATCATTTCGCCCAAGCCTTCACTTCGACATGTTTATAGAATCGACCGGCTGTATAGATGGTCCAAGGTGTGCACATCTTATCTCGAATCAGGTCATTTGAAGCCTTAGTTAGTTAACAGAGGGGTTTCCATATCTTACGGCGATTTTTTCATAGTCAGATAACTTACCTGAGGATTTAAAAAATGGCGGTTTTACAGCTTAGTGTAGAAAATATGTCAAGCAGACTTAATTTTTCTTCAGTTAAATATTATTTGACTATTGAAAAATCAGCCCTTATTCAAATTAATTTGCCATTCCACAATGTTTGCATATGTAAACAAGAGGCTTAATTAGAGCTAAGTACCTAGGCCCCTTTAGGGCACAGTAACAAATCAATATCATCAATAGATATTTATAATTCCGTTACTGGTGACTGAGTGCCTGACTGACTGAATGACTGATAGACAACGCACAGTAGAAACTGCTGGTCGTAGAAAGCTGAAATTTGGCATGTAGGTTCCTTGGGGAGTGTAGGGCACCAAGGATTTCCCGGAGTTCCTACGGGAATGGGAAAAAAACGGGATATGCGCATACGCAGCCGCGGGCGAAAGCTAGTTTTATCTTTAAATTTAAACGATTTCATAGAAATACTTACATTGCTCCACCGGCCTCCGCGTCCAATAAGTACTCCCATGTCCTTCATCTCCTCATGGATGAAGTTGACGTCGGCCACATTCAAGGGCTCCTTGGTTCCCGGCACCACGAACTCGAAACCAAGCATTAGGCCCTTGCCGCGAACGTCACCGATGACAGGGTGTATCTTTTGCAACTGCATCAGCTGTTCGATGAAATACTTGCCAGTATCTTTGCAATTCTTTTGCAATTCCTCCTCTTCTATCACCTGGAATAAAGTTTGATTGACGTTAAAGACCTGCAGTTTTTAGATAAACAATTTAGAAGTTAGGTCGTCTGAAATAAAACCCTACGTTCATGTGGGTCTGTTTAATTGCACCCTCTGACTTTTGACATGATAAATAAAACATTCAAAAATATCTTAAAATTTTGTTTGCCTGGTAAGGTTTTTTTAAACCTGTCATATCCGAGGCAGGTGCTGTAATTTTTGAGTTCGCTTGGCACGCGCTTGAAATCCTTCTTCTGTGGTCCAAAGGTTTTGTGTCTAAATCGACAAATATATTTACGATCTCTGTATTAATGGGCAAAGGAACTTAAGGAAGTGCTGAAGATGCACCCCCCTGAAAATAGTCCTGCCGGTCTGTTTCGAATTTAGTTTTATTTATGGGGTGTTAAGTGGGGTAAGGTGCTAAGAACGTTTCAAACCCTGTTTAAATCCCAAAGTTTGACAGCTTTTCTCGCTAAAATAGAATTTGACAAACGCCTACTCAATAGATTTAGGCCCGCTTGCACGAACCAGAGTTATCTTTTTAACATTATATTAGCAGCTCTATCCTCTCTCTAGCCATTATGTGTGAAATATTTGTTATTAACCCTCGTGTTACCAACTTACTCTGAGTTAAGTTTTTGGCGCAAACGGGCCTTATTCATAAAAATAATAAACCACGTGCGTAGGTACTGAATTTCAATGGCGGCCTTAGGGGGTGGCGAGGAGAGCAGCCTCGCGCAAAAAAAAAAATGATGTTATCTCATAATCAATTAGGTTTGATATTCAAGTGAGATAGAAGTGTCATCGAAATTGATGACACAAGATCGGGTTTCAGCTTAGAAAATTTTTCACTTAAAAATTATATCATAGCTAATAATTGTGATTTTATTTAAAATTCTATACTTAGTAAAAGCCGCAAATATGTTCAGAAATACCTACTTTCGATTCATAGAAATTTAAAAAAGAACAAGGGTCTCTCGAAGGTCTGCCGTCTGGGGGCCTCGCAAAGATCTACCACCGCCTGGGGTCTTGCCAAGTCGCCACGGTAAAGGCCGTTTTATTGCTAATCATTTGGTTAGATTGTTTAATGAATAGCCTCAGTTCATAATCAGGGGACAGTTTCATTGGAGAAATTCGCCCTAAGTTTGATTCCTTCTGATTGGTCCTTGGGCTCATTTTATGAACTGCATTAAGTACCATTCTACATGTTGTTTAGGTACATCCTACTTATTAGGTATGTACCTATTGTGCACTATTGTGTTATCTTTGGCAATGAAATGGTGACATTATAAATAAATGTTATCTAATTACTTATTATGTACCTATTGCTTTAAAACAGAGCGCAGATAACATTTCAAATCGTTTTGAAAGATAATGTCAATAATTATTTAACATTCAAGGTCGCGCTATTTTTGGATCTATCTACTTTATTACGTAGATTATACCTACGACGTAAAATGTTGATAAATCTAACATTAGTGCAGAAATATGTAGACTTCATAATGAAGCATTCTATCAACTTCTTGACATGAATTCCTGGAACCAACTAAGCCAGTTTAGCTTTAGGCGTAGTTCTTCATTAGAATAATATTTTATACCAGGACTGCTCGTTTTAGGCGCAATAAGGAATGCATGAAAAAAATATTTGGTATCTATACAGTTTATCTAAAAATATACAAAACTATAACACTAACAGTGAAAATAGAATCAAAATTGATCGAAAAACAAACGAGATATAACTGTTTTAAACAAATATATCTGTCCCTCTCGCGAAGACGCTATTTTCTATGGCAGCGGTATAGGCGACATGGTATTTGACGTCAGAGTTCGTATCAGACTTCTCTTTCTAATTAGCATCTTTGAAGCTTTATAACTTTCTCGCTGTTAAAGTTATTTTTAAAATTATTTCATTTTGTACCTAAATAAAAAAAAATGCTTGCATATTCTTGCAAATAAATAAATGATTGATTGAATGATTGATTATTCCCTATTGCGGGTACAGGGATTGATGCTCAGATGCTCCTGGATTGCGAAATCTGGGTATACTATACAACATCTCTGGACGGAGCATCTTCGGATGCTTTTAAGGAATATGTAGGTTGTTTAATAGCAAAACTTACGTCCAAAACAGCTTTGCCGACAGCTCCAGCCATGGGGTTGCCGCCGAAAGTGTTGAAGTACGTCGTTCCGGCGTGGGCAGCGGCTATCTCCTTCGTGGTGACGACAGCAGCCATCGGGAACCCGTTGCCGATGCCTTTGGCCATGGTTACTATGTCGGGAACCACCTCATGGTTTTCGAAACCCCAGAATGCGTCCCCTGTACGTCCGAAACCGGTTTGAACCTAAAAATGTAAAAGAAAAAATATCATAATTTTGTTTTGAAAATCCATATGGCTTAGAACTTAAATAATAACTCTGAAAACGAAGACTGAAGTGAAGATATAGGAAAAAACAATATTCTCGTAATAAGCTTATAATTTCCACTTGGATTACAGCGGCGTATGATCGGCGTACTTCACCCATACTACGACGTAGGTACTACATCCTGTTCAGTATGTAGGTACCTATTATTGACGTAGGTAGGTATTACCTTCAGCGGCCGGCCCTGGTGCTGATATATAAGTGCCATATTTTTATGCGATTGCCCCAGAAGGAGGGTAATGTTTCTGGTTCTAGGAGAAGCCGGCCTGTTACGGAATTTGTTCAAAAGAGTCACCGCGGCCCTGGAACGCAAAGGGCTTTAGAAGGAACACGGATGGTGGATGTGGATCAAATAACTTCTTCCGCTCCACCCAGAGCGGAAGAAGTCATTTGATGATTTCCCACACTTTAAAAAAAAAGGAGGAGCCGGCCTCCTCACGATGTTTTGAAAGTAAGAAAGGAAAAATTAACCCGCAACTTAGTTACCTCATCGGCCACGTATAAGCCTCCATATTTCTTGACGAGCTGATGGGCTTTCTTCAGATAACCTTTCGGGAACTGCACAGTGCCGTTGACTCCTTGTATCGACTCCGCGAATAGAGCTGCCAGACGCCCCTTGGGTATCGAGTTTTCCAGAAGCTGTGAATAATATGAAACATGAGGTTTTGCAGCGGCCGTTGACTCTGCAGTCTGCTTTTGCGAAGTTTCGTTTATTTATTAAATCTGCCTGTATTCAGGCAAAAGGTTGACTGGTAGAGAATGCCTTGATGCATTAAGTCCGCCCATGTACCACTATTGTACATAAAGTTTAAATAAATAAATAAATAAATAAGGATGGGTGCAAAGCCTGAAGGAGTGATATTTTAGGCCATTCAGAACATATTAAGCTATTTTTTTCCAATTGATTGCTAATAATGTACAGTATTAGTTGTTATGTTATTACCTATTTTATTTATTCTTTATTACCTATCTATTAAGTAATATTTTTACACTTAAACAAAAAAATAACTAAGTAACTAAAAATAGTATAAAATATGGCGTCAAAAAATTGCTGGCCACTGGTAAAGTACCGAAAGGCTGGCAGCATTGCCACGTTGTATGTCAATGATTATCCTTTGTCCAACGTAAAAGTCAGCGCTTGGGTCACGTGAAGTGTCAACTAAGCGTCTTGACAGATCTTTAAACAAGTTATGAGACTCGGACGCCACGACCCGAGAGTTTCAACACTTTGGGGTTGAATCCATGTAATCAAGATGGAATGACAGCTCACTTCGTGATAACGTGATATCTTGATTATATGGATTGACAGCTCACCTTGTGACAAGGGCGGATCCAGCTTTGGCGCCAGGAGGGGGTCACATAGTCATAGTACTACTATATACAGTTGAAGTTTAGTCATTCCGATTCCGATTGAGGTTAGGTCTAGCTAGACGTTACGTAGTCGACAAGCGCGCGCAAGTGTAGCGCGGAAAAATTCAAATTTTCGATGCGTTCGTTCCCAAAAGTTTGCCATCATACAAAGTTATTATATTAAATTAATTTAATATTGAAGGTATGTAGTTACATAAAATCTGTATGGTGCCAATATATATAAAGAAAATCATTATGTTCAATTAGTGGTCCACCTAAGTCCTGGAACCAGCTCAGAGGGGGGGTCATGACCCCCATGACCCACCCCCCTGGATCCGCCGTTGCCTCGTGATCACTTCACCCAAGCCTTCACTTCGACATGTTTACAGAATCGACCGGCGAGTCTCTTGAGTTAATCGTCGGACAGGCGGACGCGGACGGACGGAATTGGTGAAACTATACCCAGCAAACATTTTTGTCATATAATCAATCATTTATATGACCTTGAGTCTTATTAAAGTTATTTTACAGTATTTTTTTAACTCTTCGTCATGTACTGGTGCCATTATGTGTCCGAATAGTCATATATTACAATCGTCATATAATAGCGACTACGACGACATCTATAAAACTTACTTATACAACTTTTCGTCGTGTAAACGTTTTCGTAGTATAAACGTCATAATACTGTCAATTTTGTCATATAATTACCTTTTAAACATCTGCTAAACGGATAATAATTGTATATACGTAGTATTTATTAACCATTATAATAAGTCGAATAAGTATTACGAGTGCAACCTGTATACATCCTAAAGTATCACAAACATGATAATACGACCGCTATTTAATTAATACTCATAGTAAAGGTTTATAATAACCTTGTATTGAACTTCCACCTTTTTGAAATCAAAATTATCATAATAATATCTATTTACTGTTTGGTACATGGATTTAAAAAAGTGGAAAAGTATTAAAAGAAGCGGTGCATTCAAAAGAAAAGTTAAAAACAACTATCATTCGTTTCAATTACGTGAAACTCAGCTCAAGCTGAGAGTAAGGAAAATGAGAAGGGTTCCGTATCACATTTAAATTCAAGTTTAACCAATGAATTTAACTAAAATGCTACGAGTATACCCTGCAGTTCATTTGCCGAAGTTCAGGACACTTGTTCATTTTCCGAAGTTGAAGACAATTATTCATCGTCTGAAAATGAAGATAATGTAGATAAAGAAGACACTTCAACCAAAAATGATGACTTCAGAGACCACATCCGCATAATTATAGATCATTGTGGGGTTTACCTAAAACAAAAGTATTATTTAGACTTAACTAAGTTATTTATGTCACGCAAATCCTTCAATTCTTAAAATATAAATTCTTTGAAGTAAGTTAGCTTGGCGTTTATTATTTTATTATTGATCCCTAAATCAAGTGTCGAGGCGTACACAATTACAATGAACACGCAGTTTATAGGTCGGGAAGTTATATAGTTGTCATATAACGCGGTCACATAATAAATTATTAATAAAAATATCTTAAAACATTAAAATTTTAAAAGCGCATAAAAAATTTGTTTCAAACTTACCTCACATTAATCAGTAAACTTGATTGCACAATGGTTTATAAGTGATGGAATGGTTTTATCACCATACATAACAAAGAAAAAAATGGCAATATTAACTCAGCTGTCAAAAACACTGCCATATTAAATTAAGTTGATAAAATATAATTCGTTCAATATAAGCATCATCTTTAAATGACAATAACACAACGATTACATTATATAAAAGTCATGTTGTGTGCCATTACTCGACATGAAGTCGAATACACGCCGCGACAGCTATCATTACATGACTTGTAGTCAAATCGCCGACGTGTATGTGACTACTATGCGACTAAATAGATATTTATATGACTGTTACACGAAACTCTTAGCGCCTTAAGTCGATTAAAATGGGCCCTAATGCCGTCGAGTTAACGTCCTTATGACATTTATACGATTATACTAAATAACATTAAGTAGCCACCAAAACGTCTACTCAACGTCCTAAATGTTTGCTGGGTACCTAAGGGTTCCTTGTTGTACAGACGCCAGCATATCAAGCTACCCGAAACTGTCAAATTTTCCCAATCCACCTTGAACCTAATGCTTTAGCAATAATCTATTTAAAGAAATTTGACAAATTGTTGTAGCTTGATGTACGTTACATGTCTGAGCCTTAATCTTTCAATCATTATATTATTATGTTCTTGATCGTAGGTTAGAGCTGAAAGTGTCTTCATTGCTATGGAATAAAGCTGTTCGAAAAGATTTCTGCCCTTTTAGAAGTTACCTCGTTAAGTTGGTTAACATATTTGTCAGCCGTCACGCAGTCCCCGGGGCAGGCGCACGCGCCGGGCACCTGCGACAGAGAGTCTCGACACCCGCCCCAGATGCCTCGGTAAGGGTCCGGCAACATGGTCTGAAAACAATGATAATTATGAATAAACTAGCTGCCGCCCGCGGCTCCACCCGCGTGAATGTCGAAAATTATCCCAAGGGAACATACTCCCGGGATAAAAACTTTCGCATTTATAATATTAGTGTCATTAGTGTGATGTGATAAAACGCGCGATGTCCTGAAACACCCGGTTGGAACGAAGTCTTAAAGGCATAATGAAATAAATTAACATAAAAAGGAAGTAGGTTACATTGTTAAACGAACGAGAATAAGAGTAAAGTACTATGCTACTTGTAAATAACTGCACTCAAAATTTCGAATATCGAACAGCATGGTCAAGTGTCTATGATAGTGTGAGATTAGGAACTTCTTAAACTTCGCTTTGACTGCATCGGTAACTGTTCTTATTGGGCATCTTTTTCACCAATTATTGACGGCAACACTTGCCTGGGGTAGCGGCACAATTATAGTACAATTTTCTATAGCTGCTACGTTGATAGACCATGTTCCAGGATACGACAATGATTCTTTTTTCGGAACATCACGAGTGCTATAGCATACCCTGTAGGTGGGTCCTAAAACTTACATGGTAAAATCCAGGCGGTACAGGCACTTTCATTCTATAGGACTGCGTAGCGGTGAGCCCCATCAGGGCCGAGGAGTAGCCATGGTAACTGCTCTGAAGAGACACCACGTCCAGGTTGCCGGTGTAGGCCTTCGCCAACAGGGTGGCGAGGTCATTCGCTTCGGTGCCACTGTTCACGAGGTACACGACCTGGAATGATTCATGGTATAAGTATTGAAGCTGCCTCATCATCAAAGACATCCACTGCTGGAAATAGGCCTCCCCCAGGTGTCGCCACATCGACGGTTCCTGTGTGCGTCTCGCGTATAGCGGATTCCCGCGGCCTTCTCCAGGTCATCGGTCCACCTTGTGGGAGGCCTTGTTGCCTATGAGTAATCTTTATTCAAGTGTGAGAGAGAGACGAAGCTATACAGGACGAATAGCACTAACCCTTTTTAACAACGGAATCCTGATGGCATTGACAAGTATTAGTGCGGTAAGGACCTAATAGTAAAAGGCCTTTTTTTAATGTTGGGAACCATCAAATGACTTCTTCCTCGCTAGCTGTCCGGAAGGGCGTGTCACTGACTAAAACCCATGCGTGTTCCTTCTAAAGCCCTTTGCGTTGCAGGGCCGCGAAGACTATTTCGAACAAATTCCGCAACCCTGGCAGGAAAAGCAATAGGCCTAATGCGTCAAGATGTCCTTTTCTTTTTCAAAGATTATATCAGTGTACCTAGGTACTAACGTACCATTCCAAACACCCCAAGCTATCCTTATTAACAAACTGAGCTCCGTAATGGGAGCAAAGTTTTATTCTCAATATTACTAGATACTATTATAGGTACCAACTACTATTTGTAGACACAAATGATGAGGAGACGAATGATGATTTGATGCAGGCCGAGCACATCACAGAGGTTGACTGGTAGAAAAGGCCTATGGCATTAACGGCCCTACCTTAACGCATCTACCTTTAAAACTAAGGTGCTTTGAAAGCTTATTCTGACTTCATGTTCACTTCACCTTAGTTTTACTGGCTTTACTTATTTTGATTAATAAAATATTTATGAAGTCCGCCAGGCGTTTCTATTTTCTTGAAGACTCAACGAAAGGTGGCTTGAGTGAGAGTTGTCTCTGACACATTCAACAGTATCTTGATAAATAAAAACTAACATTGTAGGTAATTTCTTATTTCTCTTTGATTTGTAATGGTCCTAAACTC
Source organism: Mamestra configurata (assembly GCA_002192655.3). NCBI lineage: Eukaryota > Metazoa > Arthropoda > Insecta > Lepidoptera > Noctuidae > Mamestra > Mamestra configurata. The sequence goes on from NDFZ01004467.1 coordinate 79,694, forward strand.
TTGCTTCTTGCTAATTTAGGTTACCTAGTATATTGTTTCTGAGGGGAAACGGCGCTGTTAGCTGAGATACAGGCTCACGCCTAGTTCAGCTGCGGATGCTCATTCTCTTATTTATATTTAAAAAACTGTAAGCCTAATATTTATTTGTAAGAATGTAGGTACTGTACCTACCTACTGTTTTTGAGTAAATAAATATTAAGTATTATTATTAATGCCTAGCAAACCGAAAAATAACTCGCAAATTCTCCTGTAACATAGCAACATAAACAAAAAACTTTTTCAGAAGATAGGCACCTGATAAAAGTAATTCTCACAAATAAGTAGGTAATAAACCATCCACAATGTAATACCTATGTTTACAATCTTGATAATTATGTAAGTGCTAAATTAATGCAAAACAACAAAGCATTGTTCGGATCAATTCTTATCATTTTCACATGATGGGCGATATGGCCTCAACTACGTAGATATTTAAATAATGTCAATATTATTGTAATGTTTATGATAATAATCATAATTTGTGACCTTGTGGCCTGTGTGGCGCTCGTGCAGGTTCAAGATATGAAGATACGTGGAATCAAATTAAAGATTTATATTTGGGGAGCTCGTGGCTAGATAATGACAACCGTAACGTTCATGGATGAGTTGGATCCATAGACAAATCTATTGTAGGGCCATACTCGTAAATCATTATCGGCCAGTTTCAATAACGTATACCTTTGACCAACTGTCAAATTAGCTACCAACAGTAGCTGAAACGTCATGCTTGAAAGGCAAAGAAAAAGATGCCGGCCGTTAATCAAGCCCAAGTTAGTCCCGGCTATCAATTGTTTGCAGATCTTTGAAAGTCAAAGTGGGATCAGAAACGGATGCTAGAAAATCTGACAATCTGTCAGTCTTCCAACCGTATTACACAGTTACTTCGTTGTGGAGGTCAGACAGGCACTCGCTCCATGTAAAATACTGGTATTCAGCTGTATCCGGTCAGACTGGGAGCCGATCCCACCATAGTTGGGGAAAAGGCAAGGCAGAATGAATCAATTGATTGTTTTATTTATTTTACTAGCTTTTGCCCGCGATTTCGTCCGTGTGGAAAAGTTACTTTGGGCAGCCATTTATATTTTTGAAAAACGCTTAAACATATGTTTTTAATTTATTTTTATCAAGTGCCTGAATGCAAAGGTTCATGATTTTATCTTCAATAATGACGGATTCCCATTTAAACTTCCACCCCATTTTTCACTCCCTTAAAGGATGATTTCTAAGATAAAAACTTATGTTCTTTCGCGGGACTCAAACTATCTCTTCACCAAATTTCATCTAAACCAGCCGTTGGCGCGTGAAGAAGTAACAAACATACACACACACTCACAAACTTTCACCTTTATAATATCAGTGTGATAGTATGGATTTCATATGCTAAGTGGTACATAGAAGCCAGGGTTACTGAATTCTTCGAAAGAGTTACTGCGGCCCTGGAACGCAGAAGGCATTTCGAGGAACACGGGTGGGTTTTAGTCAGTATGAGTCGGACACTTCCAATTCCGCCCAGAGCGGGAACAGTCATTTGATGATTTCCTATAAAAAAAACATGCGGGGCAGTCATAGGGGACTTCCGATAGAAGAGAAAACTAAGCGAAAGCTAAAGGCGGCGGCGGAGGCGTGCGGTGACGATGTACACATATATATTTTAGTTCACCCAAAAAGTACACATATATACGGTATACAGCTCATAGAAAGCGTTCGGTGACGATGACGCGAGTTCCATGATTTTTCTTCACCCAAAAAGTGCTCAACGCAGCTAAAGAAGTTTTCACTTTAAAAAGTTGTACATAGGAGGACTGATGGTATAACGCATTTTCTACCAGTCATCTTTCGGGATGGTGGCTAATGCTGTGCTTATTCTAATTATGGAGTAGTCTCACCTTCAGATCTCCAGGAAACTTTGACACCAGCTGCTCCACATATTCATAAATCTTCGGGTGCCGATAGATGTTCGTGCAATGCCATAAAGTGTTTATTTGATCTTGTAAAGCGCCAACAACCTTGCTGGAAATAAAATCAAGTATAGTAAAACCAGCAAAGAGTATGCACTACCAAATAGTCATTCTTTTTTAACCCCCATTCTCGTGTCGGGGGACCGCTACTATACCATGTAATTACAATAATTTACGGTCTCCCGAGGCGAAGGCGCTTGGCCCAAAGAAGAAGGTTTTTTTTCTTCTTTTTTTAACTTTGCCTCACACTAGGAATTTCTCCTGTATCGAGGGTGCGTTTACAATTATATGAACTCACATACACAAACATCCAGACCCGGCAGAACCCCTATCTGTAGGCCAAAAAATACAAATATTTGTTCCGTGCGGGAATCGAACCCATGACATGTAGCGCAGCGCTCAACCACTGCGCCAACCGTGTCGTCAAATTGAAATTGGTAGTATTTTTTTTTTTGGTAACATTTTCTTATCTGCCAGTTGTGTCAATTCACGTCAAAGTGTCGGATGGTTTAAATGAAATAACAGGCAGTACAATTTCTGGGGGCACAGCCCTCACGTAAAAGTCAGGGTCAGACTTTACTTGTCTGGCCTTTTTACCGGAGATCATCGACCTCAGTACCAGTCCTGCTGTCCTTGGAAGTGTCATCAATATTTACAAAGTGAAGGGCGCATCAAGTGCCTTAATTCTTTGTGAGCCCGTGACTATGCGACAAATATTTAAATTAGGATGCTCTCCATTCACCTCCAAAGTTATTTTAATTGTAGATTACCTAAATGCATAAATATATACAGAACACGTCATTAATATTCAAATAAACTTTTGAATCAAGTCAGTACAGAACATAGGTAGGTTGAAATAAATAATAATGAGTTACAGTTGCTAAGAAGAATTAATGGAGTTATTGTTTGAGATATATGCTCCTCTTTCGAATTTAAGATAAGACCACTCGTTGTAAAACCCTGGACTTATAACTAAGGTACCTAACGGTACGGAAGTACCAACCATTTCAACATAAATGTTGTCCATTCTAATCATTATAAGTGCAAAAGCTTGTCAGTCTGTCTGATGTCTGTTCACCTCTTGATCATGCATGACAAAAGATACTTATAATCCGTGGACATAAGTTCCCTTTGTTGATGCGACAGAATCGCTGACCCCAAGTGACATGGCATAATAATGGCGGGACGATAATGATCATTACGTTCCCTTCGGATAATATCCAACTAGATATAACGCGGGCGAATGCGCGGCAAAAGCTAGTTTAAAATAAATCGTCGAAAACAAAGGTTGATAAAAAGGAGTTTAGCAACGGACTGGCTAAGTCTACGCGGGTTTAACTATACTAGGCCAGCCACTAAAACCATGGCCATTTACTGAAACCTAAGGTATTCCTGTCGTTCAAATCCTCGGGATCTGTCAGGAGGACCACTAGATCAACCGTAAAGGCTGTCGGTGATCTGAAAACTCCTTGGCATTTCTTTAATTCCTTCCGAGTTAGGCAGGACGCATGGCAAGGCGCAGTGATGACCGGTGGAGTAAGGCCGTTACTAAGTGGCGTTCAAAAACAGGGACTGGTAGAAGGAATGTTGGTCGTCCTGCAGCGAGATGGGCAGACGACATTGTAGCCATCACTGGTAGAATCTGTATTAGGCTGGCATAGGGGCATCGGGATGCTCGACCTCTGGCTCGGGAGAAGGCACGGCTCCCTGTCGTTTCGTGCGACGCAGGTCCTCTCGGGGCATGGCTGCTTCGGGAGGTTCCTGTGTCGCATAGGCAGGGAGCCGAACGCTCGATGTCACCACTACGTCGACGGTCGGGAGGACACGGCAAAGGAAAAGAGCGTTCATCCAAACACAGTCTGCAAAGGCTCATAGCACTGGGCCAGGTCGAAGGAAAACGTCGGCAAGATGGTCCAACACCATAAAGCTGGCTGTTGGAGACAGCATGTCCAGAGCGGTCCACACTGCAGAAGACCGCATGGCTTAGAGACGTGTCGTATGCGGACGCGATCCTCAGCAGTTAGGGAACGACGAAGAAGAAAATAGCAGTGGCCGAATTCAGGCGGCGGATGAAAGCCCACGATTCAGAAAAGTGGGCAGCACTCTACTTACGGGTGACAATGTCCAACAGAGACAGTGACAATTCCTCCGAAGAGATCCAGATATTGCTTGCCTTCGTGGTCGTAGAGCCACTGCATGCGTCCCTGGTGCAGCAGTAGAGGTCGCTGGTAGATGTTGTACACCGCTGGAGGCAGGTGCTCACTCTTCACCTGTTCCGTCTTCTGGTACGATGGACCCTGAAACATTGGCTGTTGGTAATGATGCTATCTACAACATATGGACTTTACTAAGAAATAAGGCCTGCGGTAGTGAAACTGATGATATTGTCGTGCGTTAGGTGCGTAGACTGTACGCACCTAACGCACCCATAACACATCACGAAAGGCTGGTAAATGCTCTTTTTTGTAAGAATTTCTGCCTGCTTCATGGCAGGTAATTTTTATTAGAAAATTGTAGTTAAAACCGTCCAGCAATAATTTCTGCTACGACGCCGACGTTGGACAGGATTGTAATAATGTTGAAAAGAATCACTGAGATGCTTTCAAAAACAAAAATACATTTAACTATTTTGGTTTAGGCTCTTTTACTGAAAACGCTGATGTTTAACGTCATGAAGCATTAATAAAAAAAAGAAAACCTGACCGCATAATTGAACTCAAAAGATCACTTTTGAGGCGGCATCAGCAGCTGGTAGGGTTGCCAGGCGTCCGGATAAAGCCGGACATAGTAAGGCTTTTAGACTGCGTGTCCGGCCAAATTAGACGGTGTCGGGCCTCTTCGGCTTTTGTTAGGATTTTAAATTCTACCAATAACTTTAATTATTTACTTTAACTTTAATTAAAATTGCACAATTAAGAAGACTGGTAGCCAATAATTTTATTTTGTCATTATAAGTTTTTAAATCAATTTTATGGTGAAGCGTCAAACAAGCTTGGAAATTTTAAAAACACAATTCTGAATAGGACAAGTTGTCGGCCTTTTTATCCAATTTTACCCAAAAGTCCGGCAAAATTGGCTGGACTTTTCGGATTTCCAGTTTTAAGACCTGGCAACCCTAGCAGCAGGTATATCAGATTTGATGCCATCACTAGACAGAATCTTGGTAGTCGGGTAAAAATGTAGTCATTTATTTAAGTAGGTATAACTAAGTAATATCGTAATGAAAAAGACTTACAGTATATCGTTTCGGTGTAAAATCACATTTTGGAATTGCTGGCACAGCTGCAGTAGCATAACGCCTAATCAACTGATTGCAGCTAAGTTTAACAACTGAAACCAGATACCAACAGACTTATTTAAAAAAATAACCAAATTCTTAATTCAAAAACGTATTAGTCTTTATTCTAATTATCTGTTAGCATGTGGACATTTCTTTTTTCACGATTATGCTTGATAATATTTATCACAAAACACAGATTTTATCATGATCGTTAAATAACTTATTTTATAAGTTCGATATGTTTATTAAGTTTATTATTCTACCTTTATCAGCCATAGTATTCGCGGTACGACGGTAAGAGTGTTACTGATTCCGTTGTGTTGACCGCTGCCCGCCGTTGAATTAATCTGCACCCACAATTATTATTGTAAAGTTCGCTTTATACTGGATGCGCAGTCGGTGACAACGCCAACCTACGAATATTTTACCGTATTGTTCAAATAATGATTGAAATGTTTTTTCACTCCTTTGCCGCAAAAAGTCCGTCATTGTACCGTATCAGAGCGGGAATAATAATTTAGAATCCTCTAGGGGAAAATTATTTTTTTTGGCTACAAAAACGAAAAATACTTTATTCATAAATAGAACAATCATGAATAAAGACTCGACTCATTACTGTTTCGCAAAAAAGAACATTTTATTTCTGAAAATGGAACTAAAAGTGGAAACCTAGTGCATTTGTGAAAACTATCTCAACATCGGTGCATGGTTTACAAACAGTAGCGCAGAAAGAAACAGGAGACTAACACCGACTTTGTTTTATACAATGAAGAGACTGGTGACAAATAAATAAACAATGAATATTGACTTCCCATGTGGACAGAGCCAATTGCCAATCACACAACTTGCGTTTTATTGCCCTTGACACTCCATTTAAACAGCTATTTGAGGACTCTTCAGAACGGCGTGTCTTCTTTATGAAAGAATACTATTTTAATGGAAAGGTTTACTTATATTTTACAGTAAAGCCGCAAGAAAAAGCGAGCATCTACATAATATCGCTTTATTAGGGTAACCAACGGAACCCTTTTACTAAGCCTCTGCTGTCCGTCCGTCCGTCGTTCCGTAGACAGTTAAAATAGTCACACAGACTGTATTTTTATTGCCGCTATAACAAAAAGTAATAAAATTAAATTAAAGTAAAAATTAAAGGGGGCTCCCATACAAGAAACGTGTTTTTTTCAGTGTATGATACGGAACCCTTCGTGTGAGAGTTCGACTATCATCTGGCCGGTTTTTTTCGGCTTCGCTCGCGTGGCCTGCTACGCAGGAACGGCGCATTTGCGGGTCCGGGTCAGCCGTACCCTGTACCCTACCTAGCGATAATGTAGCATTATATCGGTAAAAGATTTAACGTTATCGGATCAACCTACTACTTGACCAAATTAGTTAAGATTAAGGTTATCCAAGATTTTCAGCTTTAAAGATGTTCTGCCGGTCTATTCTATCAACATCTCACCGTCTAAACTTTGATGCAGTGAGCATGAAGTGAACTGTCATTCTATCTTGGTATGGTTTGACAGCTCACTTCATGTTCACTTCTCCTAAGTTTACACGGTGGGATGTTTGCAGAATCGCACTGCTTTTCCACTGTAGGAGCAGAGGCCTCCCTTTCTGCTTTCCAAACCAATCCTGCATGCAGGCTACAAGCTCTTAACCACCTACTTAGTTAAATAAAGAACCTTAGGAATGTATGGAGAGTCTTATTTAATAACTCAGTGTGCACACTATCTTGTTAAAGATATCAAAGCAATGTTTTATCAAAATTACAATTCTGTCAAGGTTACCGTTGTGTGTAACTAATTTAAGTTTGATTGTGATAAATGATAAACTAACACTAGGTAGGTATATACCTAAGTCGTGTGGGAATCCCAAGTTCCCAACATTCTTCTTCATATCAACAGTTTTCACTTCATCTACAACAAAAAGTATAGGCATCCCTATAGGATGATAAAGCCGGCCAAGTGCAACACTCAGGCGTTAAGGGTTCCGTATGCCTGCAGGGTTGCGGAACTGTTCGAAAGAGTTACCGCGGCTCTGGAACGCAAAGGGCATTTTAAGGAACTCGCGAGTCGCGGATGGGTTTTGGTCTGTATGAGTCTGGTCTGACATTCCTTTCCGCTCCGCTCAAAGCGGAATAAGTCATTTGATGATTCCCCAATAAAAAAAATCCTTTTCTTAGCTTCTTTTTTTTCCCAATGAAAGTCACCGTTCTAAGAGAACTTTTCAAAGATATTGGAATTCTCACGGTAGCATCTCAATTTATTTTTGCAAACATATTATATATTAGGCAAAATATACATTTATACACTAAAACCAGTGATATCCATAACTTTAACACTAGAAACAAGCACAAATTACATGCACCATCCCATCGTCTTCGAAGGGTCCAAGGCTCATTTGTGGGGCTCGGTATCCGTTTTTACAATAAGCTACCTCTTTCTTATCTTGAGCTGCCTTTTAACTCGTTTAAAGCTAAAGTTAAATCTAACCTTTGTTCGAAGGCATACTATTCAATCAATGATTATTTAGACGATGATAATAGTTGGTCGCAGTGTTGAACGCAAGACATACTTCGTTTTTAATGTTCTTTCATAGTTAGCTTATGACATATGAGTTCATATATTTGTTAATTTATATGTCCGTAGAGGTCAATTATTTGTTATTTTTNGGTTTCAATGTGTAGATATCAATGGTGTGAAGTCCTCCGGGCTACCAGTTCATTTAGGTGTGCCTCAAGGTTCTATACTGGGTCCATTCTTGTTTCTGGTGTATATAAATGATTTACCATTTTTCTTAAAGGGTATCTGTGATGTAGTTCTCTTTGCAGATGATACCTCTCTTGTCTTTAAAGTAGATAGAAATAGACAAGATTTTGATGACGTAAACAGTGCTCTCTCCATGGTTACGGATTGGTTTACGACAAATAACCTAGTTCTTAATGCTAAGAAAACAAAATGTATCAAGTTTGCCTTACCTAATGTTAATAATCTAGGACCGAATATCATCTTAAACAAAGAGATGCTTGAAACTGTGGACTCAGCAGTATTCTTGGGAATAACTGTTGATTCCAAACTACAATGGGGCCCGCATATATCAAGCCTGTCAGGAAGGCTCAGCTCGGCTGCCTACGCCGTCAGGAAAGTAAGACAATACACTGACGTTTACACAGCTCGGTTAGTCTATTTTAGTTATTTCCATAGCGTTATGTCTTACGGTATCCTATTATGGGGAAGAGCTGCAGACATACAAAATATATTTGTGTTACAAAAACGGGCTGTTCGAGCAATATATCAGCTGGGGTCAAGAGTTTCCTTAAGAGAACTTTTCAAAGATATTGGAATTCTCACGGTAGCATCTCAATTTATTTTTGCAAACATATTATATATTAGGCAAAATATACATTTATACACTAAAACCAGTGATATCCATAACTTTAACACTAGAAACAAGCACAAATTACATGCACCATCCCATCGTCTTCGAAGGGTCCAAGGCTCATTTGTGGGGCTCGGTATCCGTTTTTACAATAAGCTACCTCTTTCTTATCTTGAGCTGCCTTTTAACTCGTTTAAAGCTAAAGTTAAATCTAACCTTTGTTCGAAGGCATACTATTCAATCAATGATTATTTAGACGATGATAATAGTTGGTCGCAGTGTTGAACGCAAGACATACTTCGTTTTTAATGTTCTTTCATAGTTAGCTTATGACATATGAGTTCATATATTTGTTCATTTATATGTCCGTAGAGGTCAATCATTTGTTATTTTTTTTATGTATTGACTTAATACTCTCAATGTTTTATAATGAGTGCATTGCAACATGTGATTAACTAGTGACTTCGACAGTTGTTTGATTTTATTCTATCCTGAGCAACCGGCAGCAAGTTCGTCATGCTCCCTTAGATTTTACTGCTTGCGGTAGCGTCGGGGGTCGGGTTACCTCTTTCCCTCAAATATGGCGAGGGGGGTAATGGCTGATCTTTGCGTTATGCTCGTGAACGGGTGCTGCTTGTGGTGAAAGGTCGTCTTGTTAGCCATGGATTTTACTATTGTTATAACGATTATATGCTTAATGTTTAATTTTGATGGCCCTGGTTTATCACTTGTGGCGTCGAGTCACAGATCTTTTTATTAAATTCTACCCTCTGTACGTGTAAGCGGGCACACCCTTCATGTCTGGAGGCTTATTTAGTTTGATTTGATATTGTTTTTATGCTTGAGTTTGTCTGTTTATGCTGGCATAATGGAGTGTGCTAGCTTACAAGTAGCGAATTATTAAGTTTTATGTTTTTACGTGTTACCTTTGTTGTATTGTTTTCTTTGTAAGAATACTGACTACTTACATATCTTTGTATAAGTGATAGTTCTTATAACTCAACAGACAGATGTGTTGCTGGGGAGTTTGTTGCGCCACTTCTTCTTCCCAGCTAAAACACTAGGAAGTGGTGACGGGCGGGCGTTTTGGGGGACTGTCTTTATGTAGAACTTTGACGTTCAAAAAGTGCTGGCACTCAGCCTAATTTGAATAAATGACTTTTG
>NDFZ01004468.1:0-47540 GCA_002192655.3 Mamestra configurata
GCCTCCTATAAAACTAGTACTACGTGTGTTTTATTTACTGAAATAGGGCAGTCCCCAACAGATAGGGTTTTTTGTTCGTATACTACTGATACTAATATGATAAATGAACAAGTTGGAATATTAGGAAGTTCAGATTTTCGGTAACCAATTACGCATCAACGGCTGAATGGATTTGGATAGATTTTTGCATTCGATAGATGGGACATTTTACCCTTTGAGTATGCTACCTTGGAATAACAAAACAAAACAGTTTTTACAATGGCAAAACCGCAAACAAAAGCTGTCATGGTTAAAATATATAAGGTTGGTGTCAGCACATACAAACAATGGAAATCAATTTGTTCCACACCAATTCATCTTTAATCCAAATAATTATGATGTGAAGCTTTTTGTTTTGTTTAATGAACCAAACATTTTTTATTTTGTTTTTTTTTTATTCATCACTTACGTCAAAAGGTGAATACGATGGTACATGTCGTTGATGTGACATGTTGGGCGACGTGTTGACGCGCACGTAACTTGCTCACTGGCCATATTTAATTCCATTAGACCTTTAGCCAATGAGCACACGCCGTGCTTGTGCCGTATTTATAACATGCTTAACTTTTACATTAATTATAACTTATTCTAGAAGATAAATCAAAACAGTCTCACGATCAAAGTTGCGGTACGCTAGCTGGAGTCGGTCCCTGGCTGAGGGACCGTGTGATACTTCTTCCACTCCGTACCTCGGAAAGCATAGGCAGGTCGTTGGTAGGTCATTGGCAGCCGTTACGTATGGTCATACAGTCAGAAGCCCGAGAGTCGGACAGTGTTGCCATGTTATCGTGCGACTGGGTAGTGGAGGTCAGATAGTTATTCGTTCAATGTTAAATACTACCAGTATTCAACTGCATCCAGTTTTATCTGAAGCCGACTCAGTACAGTTGTGCAAATAGAATCCTAGTCACAATCCGATTAATGGTTTCTGTAAACTGCATGGACAAACATACATAGACATACCTAGAAACTGTTTACATTTCTTCGTTTGGAAGTCCTAATAGATTTATCTATGTGAATATATTGCAATTTCACTAATATAACTTACCAACGTGTCGAATACCTGATTTATTTTTTAAACGCTTTAAAAAAAAGTGGAGGTTATCAATTCGTCTCCATTTTTGTTCAGGGATATTTTCGACAATTGTCCGGACTGGTCCCATTTCAATTTGGTGAAGATCTGATGAAGAACTTCGGACATAGGCAACGGAACTCTTCAATAAATGATAACAAACCTTCCGAGATTGCTGAAATCGCATGTCTTTTTATTGTTTACACCACTTTGTAACATAACATCACGCCGGTACACTGTAAGGGGGAACACAGATGTGTAGGTACAAATAGATATCTATTCGGGCATAACTTTATTGTTTACGAGTCATTTATAGTTATTTAAATATTGCATGGCACGTTTAACTTCAAAGTTAAACTAGTGACCTCCTTAACTTTAAATCAATAAAATCTATTAAAGTGATATATTGTTAGGTTTATGTCAATCCCAAAGCAAAAAGATATTTAACTATGAGCCGGTCTGATGTTGGACTACGAACGCACACAAAGTAACTCCTTAACGGGAAATGGCGCAAACACTCATAATGGGAATAATGTCAATTTAACTGTGGGGTACCACCAAAAAGAGAAAAATAAAAAACCTTTTTACAAAAAAATACAACCGACTTCCAAATAAAAAACATTTAGAAAGTATAAAATGACTTTAATTTCGGAAGTCGGTGTCAAAAAACGAAGAAACAACCAAAAACACCGAATTCCGAAGTTCAAGTTATTTTATGCTTTGTAATGCTTTTTAATTGGAAGTCGGTTGTACTTTTTTTGTAAAAAAGGTTTATTGAAGTCGGTTACAAATCAGTCCGATGACATGATACATCAGTGTGAGCCCGTAGCGCGTAGTGAACATCCATCTGACGTCACTAACAAACTGTTAGTAGATTTGTTTGTCGACACTACGCTGTTTGCTTGTAGGACAGCAGGCTATCCGCTCTGTGTTGTTTGAAACACATTATTACGAGCATTGTGTTTATTACAAAACTAATTTGCAGCTCATTTCGCTGTTTTGTTTCGAGCTACTTGCAGCTGTGAAAGTGCACAAACAATACACAATATTTAGTTTGGATCACATAAACGTAGTCACAATAACATGTCCCGTCAGGGAAATTATTTTTGCCAACATTTGCGAGTAAATTCAAACTTCATCGTGAAGAGTTCCGTTGCCTACCTCCGAAGTTCTTCATCAGATCTTCACCAAATTAAAACGGGACCAGTTTGGATAAATACTCTTCCAAACACAAAATAATCATCCAAATCGGTTGACAATTGGCGCAAATATCGTAAAACAAACATTTTTCCTGGGATCCCATCACCAGATCCTGACTAATAGCTTCCATCATCATCTCAGCAAGATGAGATGTTGATTACCCGGCACAATTATTAGCATTGCGTAAGGAAGTATATGAAAAACATTATATGTGCCTTTAAAATTTGAGGGTTGCTCTTGATTTCCATGGGATCACATCATCAGATTCTGTCTTGGTGCCATGGGACCACCTTAGGAGTATAGGCTTTCGAATAAAAACAGAATCATCAAAATCCATTCATAATTGGCGGAATGATCGCATAACAAACACAAAAAAAACATACAGTCGAATTGAGAACCTCCTCCATTTTTGAAGTCGGTTAAAAATGAAATGACTCAGTCAAATAACTTTGCGGACCCTTATCCTACAAATGCTCAATTTGTTCAAGTCGTTGATCATTTGAAGTAACAGCGCATCTGCTCTCCGACCAGAGTGGCGGGATGAGATTCTATCTGCGGTTACTAATATATTCAGAAACCATCTCTGCACAATCCCAGCTGCCCTGTGATAGCGTGAATATTAGCGCACATTACTATCTGTCTAATTCTAAGTCTGACAAAATACTTTCATTTACAAAATCTGTTCAGCAAGAGCTATTATACAATTTATGATAGATTTTTTTTATTAATTGTTTAGCTACGCCGCGCGCCGTGCCGTTGACGCATTTACATTTTGTTTCTTCTTTATCGTTTTGTTTTTTCTGTACAAGCAAAAAATTTGTTTGTATTTGGTTTTGCGTCTTTTGGTACGTGCAAAATAGAAGATTGGCAAAATTAGTTTAGTACTATTTATTACAAGTCTTATAGAGAGAAGAAATAAAATAAATAAACCGCTACAGGAGCGCAAGGGTCAAGCGACACAAAACTACCTTCAGTCAGCGGCTTCGCCCTTGTGCAAGTCGTAAACAAATCTATGGGAATAAACTCCTGGGATGAAAAGTGTTCTATTTTGGGACATAGTCTGCCCCCGTGTTAAGTTTTATCCAAATCCGTTCAGCCGTTAAGAAGTGAAGAGATTTCAGGAGCAGGATCATGTTCCCTTGGGATACCAAGGGAACATGATCCTGCTCCTGAAATCTTGGATTATCACGCGGGCGAAGCCGCTGGTAGAAGCTAATCTAATCAAATGTTATCTAGCCCATTATGCACTGCTGGTCAAAGGCTTGAAGCTAGTTTATAATCTTAATTGGTATCTCAGAGTGGGGACTCTGACCGCCAACCGAGTGATCCTAGGAAAGATGGTGGCACAGTGATCAGTGAGTGGGTTGGCTTCAGTGAGGTAAAAATCCCACACTGTCTGGATTGTCAAAAGGCCAGGGAGTGTGGGATGACGCTTTTTGAAGGTTTCCTCCCGAAACAAAAAAAAATGAGGAATAGAAGTATGGATAGTGAACCGTAGAGTCACACGTAATTACCAACAAGCTGTAACAAAGCTGTGATCGTTGTGTGAGCATGTTTGCGGTACATTGCTCTCAATTCCTCCGCCGGTATTCATCTGCGGCACAGGGCACAGTATGAAGGCGACGCGTTCGTTCGCGCGCCATTACACCGCCTCATTTCGATAGAATCGCTTCATTACGAATGTACCGCGACTCGCAACTGTTACAGACCTATGTCGTACAATGTCCCGCGAGTCGCAACTGTACGAGAACTATGTCTGACAAGGTGCAGGTCTAAGACGCGCCTCGCAAACACAGGCGATGTCGCGCAGACTCTATTGTTTATAGTGTCAAGTCAGATGGCGTCGTATTCACTTCCTGATATATGCGACAGCACTGTATATTATTATACAACCCAAACATTGTCATGTTAGCCAGTCAGCCAATAGGTAGTTATGATTCATTTTAAGGGATTATTGTGTTTGAGTTTTTCATCAGACTCGCGATCCGGATTTGTGCCCGGTTGATGTCAATGGAGTGGTCCTTGTGACTGGCGACACGTGGATGTACCTGATGTTAGATAGACTAAAAGGCAAGGTAGTGTCTATTTCAGTAAGTTTGCTACGTACCTATTAGTCTACATATAGGTAGAGCCATATTCATAAAATAATCTTACATGCTTAGTTTAAGTTGTATTAGTATTTTGTGGTTTAATTTTAAGTTTGGGTGTGTGACTTAGCTATCGCATTAGGTTAAGACCTGTAATGGTAGTTTTAAGGCAGTTAAATAAATAAATAAAAAAATACTTTATTCTTTTAATGTAGAATTTTAATTTAGAATCTGCTAAATTATGATTAAAATAAAAAGTTTTCTATTTTCTATAAAAAGCGCTGATTATGTGAAGGTATAGGAAGGGTAGAAGGTACTTCGCTCGTCATTTATACTAATATTATAAAGAGGTAAAGTTTGTGAGGTTGTAGGAGGTAATCTCTGGATTGAACCGATTTTGAATTTTATTTCTTCTTCATAAAATTACCTTTTTACCAATAGAAAGCCACATTATTTATGAGTGTCATAAGTTATACGGGAACGGGAAAAAACGGGTTATGCGCGTACGAAGTTGCGAGCAAAGTGAGTGTTTAATAAATAGGGCTGATTATGTGCAGGTACATCACACTTCGCTCGTCATGTTTAATAAATAGGGCTGATTATGTGCAGGTACATCACACTGCGCTCGTCATTTTTAATAAATTGGGCTGATTATGAGCAGGTACATCACACTTCGCTCGTCATGTTTAATAAATTGGGCTGATTATGTGCAGGTACATCACACTTCGCTCGTCATGTTTAATAAATAGGGCTGATTATGTGCAGTTACATCACACTTCGCTCGTCATGTTTAATAAATTGGGCTGATTATGTGCAGGTACATCACACTTCGCTCGTCATTTTTAATAAATAGGGCTGATTATGTGCAGGTACATCATACTTTGCTCGTCATGTTTTATATATAGGGCTGATTAAATGTGGGTACATCACACTTATGTATTGTGTTGGACGTAAAAGAATAGCACCATCCCATCTCTTCCCGTGGGTGTCGTAAGAGGCGACTAAGGGACTCACCAGAAAATGGGCAGCAGCATTCTCTAAACATTGCAACAGCTACACTGCAATCGCCAACCCGCCTACCAAGCGTGGCGATCATGGCAAACCCACGCCCGATACGATGACGATGACATCACACTTCGCTTGTCATGTTTTATACATAGAGGTGGTTGTGTGTAGGTACATAACACTTCACTCGTCATGTTTTTGTTTTCATCTCTTTTCTAAGTCGCGCTTGTTTTTGTGTGCAAAGCTCTACTTACAATGGAGACTATTATAACGAAGCAAGAACCAGTATATTTGGAGGAGGCTCCAAATATACTGGTTCTTGCTTCGTTATACACCTCCTTCAAAACAGGTTACAAAGTGAGGACTTTGTAACCTGTTTTGACCCACTTGGAGAGGCCTAAATTATGTTCTATCGAAGCGGAGCGTTTAATGAGATTGTAGAACATTATCATATGCCGCTTTCATTATGTTCTGGAAAAGATCGTCTGCTAACAGGTAGGATTGTATACACTAACACACCTTTTGCAGTACAAATACATCGATTTACAGGAATGACGGACACGTTACAAGGATTCACGAATGACGGATTTAGTGTGTGAAAAATGAAAGCGGTGTTCTGAAAACTAGAAACAACATGTTGTCGTAGGTTCTAGGCCACCCAAATTGTTTAAGTTATCCGCCCATAGACTTAACTAATATATATTTAGTACTAAGTGGTACTAAATAAATATTAGTTATAAAGTGATAAAAGAAGCGAAGACAATTAGTACCTAAATAATGTAATAAAATACAAACGAAAATAAGGTCGAAGAAAACTCCGTACTAACAAATTAAACTTATGTTACCGACATGTAATCTATTCGCCGTTTTATTATTAATCGTGAATTTGCTAACAGAGTTCAGTTGACACCCATAGGGCACGTAACCCAAAAGCCTAGCCAACCCGACCGCTTTTTGTCACCAAACAAGTAAAGTCCCCATCTCAGTGCTTCTGAACGTTGTGCGCATTACATATCGATGCACGCACGACTGTCATGCGACACGAGCCCGACATTGCAGGCACGGCTACACGAGTATACAGGACAATTCAGCAGAGAGTGCTCATATTTAAGAGTGATATTCTTTGTTTGATATACAGTTAGGAAACAACAACTACCAGAATAAAAAAATATTGACTTTTCTTAATAAACTCTACTACAAAAATCGAATAAAAGGTGCCAAACAAATCAGTTTTCCAGCAGTCTGTGCAGTTGCTGGCGTTTAAGTTTTAGTTCAATGAGAAATTTGACGCCACCAATTGGATCAAGCTTGAAAAGTGCTTTATGTGGAATTAATTATGTTGTTTCTGCGATCGGGATTTTTTTAAAGTCTCTTTACTGTGTTATCAGATACAATACGTTACAGCACCGTTAAAAACGACGACGCACTTGTGAAACATCCTGTATAAACAACGCAACTCGCATGCCGCGCAAATGCGAGTGTTTTATTATGTGAGCGATTTGTGAGTACATCTTACGCCAAATTAGAAGATCTGAATTAATCTCGCCCCCCACTCATTCATCCAGACCCGAGGTGGCGACGCGTGGTGTTCCCGTGACCCGAGGTGGCCCGGTGATATTCTCCGGTGAGATTGACCGCCATGGCCGAAATGGGTAAGGAGGATTATTATTAGACTGTCATGCTAGGTGACAGACAACTATTCTCATTCGAAAGTCTTCTGTCCAACATGTTATTAACCAATCCAAGTTTTGAAATCACCAAAGAATTTGACAGAGGTGTTTAAAGGTGCCTCTAAACGGGTAATATTTTTACTGCAATATGCGGCTACAATATTTTTGGCCATCACAAAAACATTTCGTGAAGGTGTTACTGCAAGTTATCTTCATTTCACCCTTGATAAGTTCAACTCCATTCTTATTTTATGAGCAAGCACTTCAGGTGCTGCATGTCATCAATTTAATATTTTCATTTTTCTTCACTTATTTTGATATTACGCTAAACAAAGGTTATAGTAATTAACAAGACAAGCATAATAAATATTTGATAACAGTATTTGGCTCAATGAGTATTTAATGACATAATTATTCTGTAATTAATAATTTGTGTTGTTAGGTATGGGCACACACAGCGACACATAGATGTCAGTGACAGCTTGTTCTCCAGTGCGTTGCGTAAGGTATCGACACATAGATGTCAGTGACAGCTTGTTCTCCAGTGCGTTGCGTAAGGTATCGATACTCAGTGGAAAGCTTTGGTCTAGGCTAGTGTAGTGCTCACGCGGCCCTTAGCTCGCGTCCACAATATAAACCGAAATCTTTTTAACCGACTTCAAAAAAAAAGGAGGAGGTTCTCAATTCAACTGAAGATCTGATGAAGAACTTCGGGGATAGGTAATGGAACTCTTCAATAAATGATAGCAAAGCTCCCGGGATTGCTGAAATCGCATGTCTGTTTGTTGTTTACACCAGTTCATAACATAACATCACGCTGCCGCCGGTACGTCAACCATGGTTTTGGGGTTAACTATTCGGGCATAACTTTATTGTTTATGAACCCCAACTCAACCCCCCCAACTTAAAATGTAGTAAAGTTCGATAGTGTCAGTTTTATGTCAACCCCAAAACAATGTTTAACTATGAGCTGGTCTGGACTTTGACTGCGAAGGCACAAAGTAACTCCTTAACGACAAATAGTGCAACCACTCATTATGGCAGCAATTTAGTGATGGGGTATCAATACCAAAAAACTTTTTATAAAAATACAACCGACTTCGAAATAAAAAAACACTACAAAGTTTTAAATAACTTATTTTCGGAAGTCCGTGTTTTGCTTGTTTCTTCGTTTTTTGACAGCGACTTCCCATATCATCTGCCTAACTCTTCCCAACTATATCGGGGTCGGCTTCCAGTCAAACAGGATTCAGATTTTACGCGGAGAGGCTGCCTGTCTGTCCTGCACAGTCCAGTAACCGGATAACATACATGGTACTTGGGATGACTGGTGTTAGATTCCCAGGTTTCCAGGATTCAGACTATCCGTTACGACTGCAAAAGATCTACAAATGACAGCCGGGACTTGACTTGCTTTCTGAGGCATGGTGAAGTCAAAAATGGTCACTCATCCACAGACCGACCTCGGCAAGCGTTGCTTTACCTTGAACAAACACACGGATAGATATCCGTGTGTTTGTTACCATTTAGCCACGAACTCCTCAACAAGTAACCTTAATACGTTTGGTGTGGACGCGGCCTCAGCGTCTGCAGCTACTTGACATACGACCCACCAATACCCTTCTTTTTTACGGATGGGAAATTATCAAATGACTTCTTCCGCTCTGGGCGGAGCGGAAGGGTGTGTCAGACTCTTACTAACTAAAACCCATCCGTATTCCTTCTAAAGCCCTTTGCGTTCCAGGGAGCTACTCTCTAAACCCGAAGTCGGTAGTTTCGGGCTTAGTTGCGGGCGTATTCTACTCCGTATCACCTACGGACAACACGATTTGACAGTAACTGTCAAATCGTCATTCATTCTTAGTGGTTAGGTCAGAGCCGCGGTGAATCCTTCGAACAAATTCCGCAACACGGTGGGTGTTGCGGAATTTATTCGAAAGATATTCGAATACCCTGGTGTGGAAGTCTAGACGAAGCCCCCTCCCTCCTGTCCGCTACCCGCGCCTCTCTCGGAACAGATGACTAGCACAAATCAGCTGATCGCACGGAGACTGTCACACGCATGATACGCCATGCATTGAACACGTCAGCTAGCTTATATTACTTGAACAGTGTTAGTGTTACTAAACTTTTACATGATTTATGATTCCAAGTTTTTAGTAACTTGCGGCTTAAATAAATCGATTACATTATGAGTTACAAAATTATGTTTCTATTGTTCTGTTTGTTTTAGCCGTAAGTCATCCATAGTTGGTAAATAAATAAATAAATAATAAATAATACTGTTTTCCAATTGTCTTAAGATTTATTCGAATGTTGTTGTTACTCAATCACGCCAGACCGGCCGAACGGATCCGGATGTTTGGCACACAGATGGATTCTAGTCTGGAATGTCTAGCACTCCCAAGAGTTTCCCGGAGATGACCCCAAGGGCACTTGTGATCATTTCCGACATTCACGTGAAAATACGAATGAAGAACGACCCGTTAGTACGGTGAGGCAGATCAGTTCCTCTCTGTCACTATGTGTGAAAGCGAGTCGGCGGAGTCCGGCGGCATTTACACTGTGAATAGATTTTTTTTAAACCAATTTACTTGTAACACTGCAATCTCGACTGGACAGCCAGGGGAGGGGACAGGGAGGGGAGGGGGCGGCAGTCTGGACCGAGGGGAACAATGGAACACGCCGCCCGCACTGACCCGCTATGATATTTTTCTAACTTCAGCGCAAGAATGCCTATGACGTCCTGGTACCTACTAACAAGTGGATGATGTAACAAACATACCTTATACAAACAAATCAAATCGAAATATCTGTCAGTAATATTATCCTCTCTCCTATTTAATTATTTTAAGTTTTGCTGTGCCCGACAGGGTCCATAATTGCTTCAATTTATTAATTCTACCACCTGTTTATGTGTACATTATGGATTGCAATAAACTATTTGAGATTTGAGATTTTTGAGACCTCAACGTATAACAAAAAAAAACAAATGTTTCTGTGTCTATTTCTATCTATGTATGTATACACAGATACCTGTATATCTGTGTTAACGATCACGAGCTTGACGCCTATCGGCCAGATTGGTCCACACTTGCCCAAAGCCGGGAGGAATGGAAGGAAGAAAGAGAGGCCTTTGCCCTGCAGTGGGACACAATTAGCTAAAATATATAAACATTACCTACGGAAGTTTATAAACTATGAAAGCACTCTCATTACTCTGACAAAAATATAGCACGTAAGATTGTAAGACAAACTCAACTTTGTTGTTGAAAAAATGTTCTCCCATACTTCAATGTACGTCACGGACAATATAGGTAATCGCAATTTTTTTATATGATTAAACTACTAATTCCCAATTTTAGTTTTTCCTGTTTTTGTACTGTACGATCAGTTTCATGACACTAGGTCAACGGGAAGTACCCTATAAGTTTTGATTCCCTTGCCAGCGTCAAAATATTCGCCATAAACGGAGCATAAACGACCTTATCTTTAGATTGAGTTGACTTAGAAGTTTGATTTTTTCATTGCTCCAAGGGGTAGCAAACCTGAGTAGGTATTTGATATGAATTTCAGCTTGATTCTTCAATACGTTCTTGAGAAAAAGGGTCTTGACAGACAGACAGACGGACAACAAAGTGATCCTATAAGGGTTCCGATATTGCCGACTGAGGTACGGGACCCTAAAAATGGTTTTAAATTCATTATGTAATTTTAATAAAATAAAATTTCATAAATAAAAATGTCGATTTGAGGTTTTTATTTATAAATATCATCAAGGGAAAGGAAACTCCGAAATATTTCAAGTGTAACGAGATTAATCAGTAGAGTGCTGCTATTTGTATCTTAATGTCGTTGAAATTTAATTATCTAAATCTCCAAAGGTGTACGAACGTACGTACCTTTCATTCTTCACATAAATCTACAAGAAAATACTTCGGAGCTCTTCAAATGATAATCGTATGCTATTCTAAATGCGAAAGTTTGCCGGTATGGATGTATGGATGTATGGATCAATGGATGAATGTTCCACTATCACGACAGAAAGGCTTGACGGGTCTGTATGAAATTTGGCACAGAGATAGATTACAGTGTGGAATTGCACAGAGGTTACTGAAAGGTCCGGGGAGTACGTTCCGTTGGAATATTTACGAACATTCACGCGGGCGTAACCGCGGACTGAAGCTAGCAAAAGTATAAAGTAGTTGATGGAATAGTTTCGCAGTTCGGTGTAACAGCTCACAGTCGCGGCTGGCCGATAAAACAGCGACTAATAAAATGTACTGAGCCTCCCCCCTCCCCCTCCCAGTGAGATGCAGGGAGTGAGCGGGGGAGGGGTGTAGAACACACTTTAAATATCGGCTCGGGTCGGCCACTCGTCTGTGACTCGTGTGAGTCAATCGTCGATTGAGAGTGCCGCCGATATTATTGATAACTAACTTTTGCCCGCGTCTTCGTACGCGCATATGTCGTTTTTTCCCTTTCTCGTTCCCAGTTTTTTTTTCCCGTTCTCGTATAGCCTATAACCTTCCTCATGAATCTTTGAAACCAAAGACAAACTTTCGAACCAATGACACGATTTAATCTACGAAGTACCTAAATACAACTATTTGATCCAAATTCAAGTAGAATCTTTACTTTACTTCGTCTTTCTTCTTCGTCGTTCCCTCACTGCTGAGGATCGTGACCACTTCCGACGCGTCTTCAAGCTCTGCGGTCTTCTTCAGTGTGGACCGCTCTGTACATCAGCCTCCAACAGCCTCCTTTATTGCCTCGGTTTATCTCGCCAGTGTTTTACCTTGAGCGCGTTTTCCTTCGACCCGGCCCAGTATCATGAGCCTTTCCAGACAGCTGAATCCGGTCTGAACGGAAGAATGGTGGTGACTGATGAATTGGATCTAGATGTTGGCAATGTCTGCGGCGCAGCAACAGACCATCCTAGACGTTCTTCATACGATCATGTGTCTGGCACCTCATACAGCCATACCGCTCACCGCAACGCTGTGCTTTCGATTAACTTTCAGAGAACAAGGTTCGCGAACATTTTCGTAAGAAGTTGACAGTAGTATCATCACAGCGCTAATTTTTTATCATTGTTTCCTTGTGCTATACCGATCACTATATGTGTCTGCATCACCCAAAGGTTGACTAAGACATAAAGTCTGCCTCTTGCGTATATTTGTGTGCCTGAAGTATTTTATATCCGATCAAAAAAACAAAGCTGTAGTCTAGAGCTTTGGTTTCTTGAGTTAAACCATTTCGTAGCTCCGTAGCACGTGTTAACGTGTCGCAGCGCTACAGGTTACGCCGTAGCAGTACGGAATGGCGAATGGCGGCCGAATCCCGCCATTCCACCACCAGGACCTCGCGCAGCTGCGACCGACGCAGCTCAAAGTGTCGCTGCATGTGACGCGAGGACCTTTGCCTCCAGGTGGTGTTGTGACGCTTTTTTTTTTTTTTTTTATATCGGGGGGAAATCCTCATGGAAATCCTCCACCCTGGGGCGGGTGGAGGGGTCTGTCAGACTCTTACTGACTAAAACCACTCCGGTGTTCCATCTCCCACCTACGCCGGGGATCGCGGGAACGTATGCGACTTCCGCAATCCCCGGCTGGTGCCGGCCCGCCTCTGCGGGCCACCTCGCGTCGGCGAGGGGAGTGAGGTGTTTGACTCCCCTCGCTACGTCAAAGAGGGGCGCACGGGAACACCACGCGCCGCCACCTCGGGTCCGGATGAGTGGGGGGCGACGGACATCCCCAAGTCCGCCACCCCTGGACCCAGTTAGGGGGGCCGGAAGAGGGCAGCGTATGCCCTCCTCCGACGCCCGATGCGCCTGCTGCGGGCAGGGAGAGCGGTTGTGATCTCCCTCTCCCTTTCCGCAGCCTCCTTCTGCGCGATAACTGTCTCACAGAAGGAGACCACCGCGGGTGTTGTGACGCTGCTCCAACTTCTCGACCCTCAAGGTCCAGTCGGTCTTCACCTTCATGTACTCCACGATCTCCTCAACCTTCGTGGAGTGATGCAGTCGGGACACATACCGCAATGTCGAAGGTATCGCTGGACGTAGCAGCTATGCCCCAGTCTGCTAGTAGATGACCTAGAACGCCGTATTTTTCTCCCACCATAACTTCGACAGCCTTTTGCGGGAGAAAACCTCTTCTGAAAACTTTATTTCGCAGCGAATAAAATATTTTCAATTGGACTTTTTATTAGTTAACTGTGAGCCCTTGTCTCGGTGGCTGGTGCCACTCGCGGCCTTCACAAATTCTCTCCGCCGGACAACATTATGTTTCGATAAAAAGATAATCTGCGGACGGCGAGACGCGGGATGCGGGACGGGGTGTGGGGGGAGCGGGGGCCGCATACATAAATACATCATTTATTTTTCATACGCAAAAAGCCACAGACGTATTTTTTATCCGCTTAGAGGAAAAATCCGTAAACATGGTAACGTAAGCCGGCGGAGAACATAAAGAGCCCGAGCATATCGACTGCCGCCTTAATCTGCCATAAACAATCGCTCCGAACAAAACCGAGCAATACTGAATTTCACGGAAAGTCATCCGACGAAATAATGGCTGAATTCTCCAATCGTGTCACCGACGCACCGCGAAAACTGACCTTAAAACTACTTTCATAGAACTGAGTTTAGTGTGTGGGTGTCGACGGGCGGTCGGATGTCCGCGCGCGTGTGTCACGCCGTATGCGCCCATATGTCGTGCACAAAAGGGTGCTATCCGTGTGCGCGCTGCCAGTAAGATGTGACTCGCCGTTTAATCTGGCTCTGTTATTTTTCCGGTAATACATCAAAGTGGCGACTTTCTACGGCAAATTGTATCAAAGTCGCTGATGTATGGAGGTGCCGCCAGCCGTCGCGTGCGAGCACGAGCCGCCAGTCACGCGGGGGTCAGTAGTGCAATACTATACTTGTATAAGTACGTTTTGGCAAATTATAACCCTTAAATAGACCGCTAAACCGAAACCCTTGAAATAAATAAGACGTTAACCCAGCTACGTCATAATTACAGAGCTGGTATAAAAGTTTCGCCATTTTAAAAGTACCTATAATAAAAGTTTTGCATTCATTAGTACAAGGCGCGATGACAGTAGAAAGTGAGACTGGATAACAGTTGTGAGCGGACAAGCTAGGCTCTGCACGTCTTACAGTCCCGAACTATCGCTTTAAAGCTAAACTAACTTTGAAAACTCATAATACGGATGGTGATAGTAGGTACTTGCAAAGATAACTCATCTTTGCAAGTATTCACCATTAATTTTTCAGATTGAGATACTTTTAATTTTTTTAGTTTTAATAATGGCGTTTTGCTCATTTAAATGATTATATATTTTAATTTAGTTAAGTACCTTTAAATTACATCCGTTACAACGTAAGGTTCAGTTGAAAACCATCGTCAGGCAGCTACTAGTTGTCTGGCATTTTGCTGAACTGGACCCATTTAGCGCCGCCACAGGGCACACAATATAATTGTTATAAAATTAAATTTCGTTTTATTTGTACCTGTATTGTGTGATCTGTGTGCCAAATAAACTAGTTTTCTTTCTTTCTTCTTTCTTTCTAAAGTATTTGCTTTTCATTATTTGTTCAAAGCTAAGTGGTAGGTAGGTGTCAGGTTCTTTAGTAACGACCTTCAATAAATATTTGCACTCCAGTGACCTAAGTGTATTTGTCAGATTGTTGAACTTGCATACGTCCCGTGACCTAATTTTGCCTGGAGCTGTGTAACTGTAGAGCGCGCACTGTGGCGGCGACCGGCCGCCGCCGATACGCAGGATTTATTCCTACTCTGCGATATTAAGAGGAAACATCTCAGTACCGAATATTTGAACCCCTTCCCGTCACCGCACGACTAACATCCTACTTCCTACAGCCCATTGTAGTGCTCCAACAATGTGGAGCTAATCAATAGCAGTGTCTCGATGACGAGCCCATACTTCGCGACACTTTGACTTTGCTAAGTTCGGCACAACTCGACTCACTCACCAACATAACTTTACTGTAACTTATACTAGTGGTATATTTTGTACAATATGTTTACTAAGTTTAGGTACCTACTCGTTCAAACGAGTCTTGCGGAGATTTCGACCGCAGCTAAAGAGGATTAGGTATTCTTTAGTTTGATAACAAAAGCGAATAAATTCTGTTTATACATCTTCATAAACATATCACCGGATAATTGCAAACTCCGGAAGCTTATAATATCTTGAGAGATTGTAAGCTCTCCATAAATTGTCAACTGAACGTTTGGAATACTTTTTTACGCATCGATATTTGATGGTCTATACTCAGTTTTTTTAAGACTTCTTAAAAGTTCCACTAACATCAAAAAAATGTGTTTTATGTGGATTATAATATATCGATAGATGAAACAAACAAACTTACTACTTAGACTTTCTTCCTCTATCTTATTACTACTTCACAGTATATACAGGCCGATTTTTAAAGTGAGCGTGGATGGCCAAATCTGAAACTATGAGGAATATCGAAAAACACTGAAAGGAGGCTTGTGCCCGATTTTGATAAAAACTAAAACTGCATCAATGGATTTTTGTAATCGATATTCCTAGCCAGGAATCGAACCGGTTGATTTAAAAAAAAAACACACCGTGTATTATTACACCATCCGATTGTGTCTCCACTAAGGATCAAATTCTAGGGAGTGGCACATGGCAAACTAAGAAAACTGCTCATTTTTAACAAATTACTTTTTAGATTTTGGATAATTGGAGACTCCGTAAGATTGTCCAATATCGCGTGAAATTTTAAACTTTTTTTTCTTGACAAGACTCCGATATAGGAATAACGATTGTTTCATAATGTTATGTAGGTTGTGGTTTAATACAAAAAACGGGGTGGCCGGGCGCGCGCACACACACTTGAACATGCGCGCACACATACCTAACACATAATAATATATCGAGAAATTATAACCTAATAAAGATTTATTACAATATCACGGAGTCTGCACTTTTTCCGGTGACATATTCCATAAATCCCACCCAAATTCAATAGTTTACAAAAGATTCGTGTCTTATTAAGAAAAAATTGCTTGCAATTTTACGCAATATTTTACAATCATATGGCGTTTGCAAATATATATATTGTCTATATGTAATATATATATATAAATAAATATACTAGCACTTCGCCTGCGACTTCTTCTACGCGGTTTAAGTAAAAATTCCGAGAAAATTCAACTTCCAAGGGTAGTTTTGGAAAATTTACATGAATTACCCAGGCATTTTGCATTGCCCTTTGCGTTGCACCTTTCATCCCGTTGGGGGTTGATTGTGATAAAATCCGTTTCAGTCCTTAATTCCCCTTCAGTGGTTGATTTTAGAAAAATCCAGAAACATGTATTTTTGGAAGGAATAAGATTATTCCATACAAACTTAAACACCCCCTAAATCGAATTTTGGGGGTAGTTTTGAAAAACGAATGACAACCCATATAATTCACTTAGGTCAGTATTCGTATCAAGTTTCAAGTAAATTCGCCCAAGGAATAAGATTTTCCACACAAACTTCAACCCCCTATTTCACCCCTTTATGGGGAGAGTTTCCTAAAATCCTTTCTTAGCTGACGTTTCCTGCTCATAATCTACCTCCAAAGCAAATTGCATGTTCATAGTTTAAGTAATTTCTAGATTTCGTGTTTAATCAATACGTGAATGAATGAGTGACCTTCGCTTTTATACATATATATAGATATATATGTCGCAGATATGTATATATGCGCACAGGTTTGACGACTTCCAGCCTCCCGAACAGTTCCGCTGGATTCCGAAAAGGCTTCAGCACCACATACATACGCTGCGGCAGGTTATAAAGAGGACCGAAGAGTATAATCTGCCCCTCTGCTTAGCGTTTTTATTATTATTAATGTTATAACGTTAAACTACTGTTTATTATTACTACTATGTTGGCTCTAGTTCATCACTTGTGGCTTCAGTCACAATCCTATTGTTAAATTATACGCGGGCACACCATGTATGACTGGAGGCATAATTAGTTTGGTTGTTAATGCTTAAAATTAGTTACTTGTTAATGCTTGAGTTTGTTTATTTCTGATGGCTTAATGGAGTGTGCTAGCTACCAAGTGTTAATTAATTTCATTTAATTTGATTTACAGATTCAATATTTTATTTATCTGTGTCTTATTTTATTGTAAAATACTCTGCATACTACCTACTGTATAAATTCAAGTTTTTCAAACTTAACAGACAGATGTGTTGCTGGGGAGTTTGTTGCGCCACTTCTTCTTCCCAGCTAAATCACTAGGAAGTGGTGACGGGCGGACGTTTTGGGGGAACTGTCTTTATGTAGACTACTTTGGAGACCAGTACGTGTCGCTAGTGATGACTCATGGAACCGAAACGTGGTCGCTTACAATAGGCCTTATCGGAGGGCTTAAAGTCTTCCAAAGAGCAACAGAGAGGGCAATGTTCAGCGTTTCTTTGCGTGATCGAATCATCAGGAATAATGATGTCCGCAAGAGAACTAAGGTTACCGACATAGCCCGAAGGATCGCCAAACTGAAGTGGCCGTGGGCAGGGCACATTGCTCGTAGAACAGATGGTCGATGGGGCCGCAAAGTTGTAGAGTGGCGACCGCGTATCGGAAGACGCAGCGTTGGAAGGTCTCCCACTGACCTGGTGAGGGTCGCGGGTAGCCGATGGATGCGAGACGCACAGGACCGTATGTTGTGGCGACACTTGGAGGAGGCCTATGTCCAAGTGGACGTCTTTCCATTTGTGTTGTAAACTGTGATGGACAGTAAAGAATTGTGTACTGAACAGTGCCTGTGTATAATTTCACGTCTGGCTCCACGTGCTTCCATGACTGGCCAAAATCCTGAAAAACAAATGAACGAGGAATGTCTGGGTGACATTTCAACTAGGACTAGGTATATAAAATTTTGCAATTTAGACTTCTATCTAAACTCTTAACTAATATTATAAAGAGGATAGATTTGTTTGTTTGTTTGTTACAATTTAATTAAAAAACTACTCGACCGATTTTAAAAATTCTTTCACCGAAAGAATTTTTTAACATTGGCTATATTTTTTCTATAAATAATTAGGGATCATTACAAAAACTGGAATAATGTAACCCAAGGTGTAAAAATTTTTATAAAGTGTCTTTCATCGCATGCGCTGCGAAAACTATTGACGATAGAACAAAACAATGTACCACAATATTAAAGAACATATCAATATCTATAATATATGCATATATCTCCGACGGATAACTCACAATAATTACTTTTACTATTAAAATTTTAGATTAAAAAGAATGAATTTTGCGAAGCTTATTTAACCCATATGGTATTAATGTATGTCTAAATAAATGTGTTTTATTTTAATTTGTAATTGTTAGAACGGAAATTTAATAAAAAATATTTGGGCCCTTAACTCCATATAGTTTGAACCAATATGTATGAAGATATCGCAATATAAAAATTAAAATATTCGCGCAAAACAAACTAAAAATGGGATAATTGAAACAAATCTAACAATTTTTGCATAAACAACCTCTAATGAGTTGAACTGGGTGAACAGTTGCACTGAGCCTGACACCACAGAATCAGCACCAGAAATGGCTGGGTAATTAATAAAAATCGTTGTGCCTGATTCTCCAAAACTAACCTTTAAAATGGGGTAGAGGGGGCGGTGAAGTTTGTGGAGTACCTTCTAAATCCGCGCGGACGAAGTCGCGGGCGAAGTGCTTGTGTATGATGTAGGCGAGCACTAAGAACAGATTTTTGGATACCT
This sequence comes from Mamestra configurata, assembly GCA_002192655.3. Taxonomy (NCBI): domain Eukaryota; kingdom Metazoa; phylum Arthropoda; class Insecta; order Lepidoptera; family Noctuidae; genus Mamestra; species Mamestra configurata. Next base: position 18,866 of record NDFZ01004468.1, read on the forward strand.
TACAGAGGGTGAAAAGGGGAAAAATCATTTGTACTAAATCGCGGGAGAAGTGCTAGTAGGTATGTTATTAGAGCTACAGTCGGTGAAAGCGGGGAATCCGGTTAGAGTCGTCGCGACATAACTCGAGGGAAGAGATAGTCGCAGGAGAGAGGTTTTTGTGCCCCTCGTTAGCGCGAATAGGATTGTGCCGAGTACCAGTAGCCTGTCGCCTGTCGCCTGCGTGTGTAGCGAGGCGCACATTTAGGTAACCAGCTTTGATAAACTCATTTACACATTCTCGGCACCACTTACTTCGCGCTGCACTCTTTCTGTGAATTATTCTCAGTTTAAAACTGTGTCATGTGGGGTCATGAATTCAATTTACTTGTTCAGAGTTTGTTAATAAGATTCTGTTCATAAATGTAAAAAAAACTAGCAAAATCGAATCTTGAGCCTTAATTCAGCTTATTTCAGGATTATCTACAGAACTTGGCACCCATTTAGATCTCAATTATTTTGTCGCTGAAGTCGACAATCACGCATATTATTAACTTAAACATGTCTGAATTATATTAATAATTCGTACACACCTATAAAAACTACCTTTCATCATGGAACTTATTCTCCTACGAAGAGGAAAGCAGAAATGTTTGCTCTTATAATTTTGTAAGGCGCTAATACCTATATACCTAGCAAAATTTGACTGATTGGAAAAATTAAATGAAATCTTAGAAATTCCCGGTTTTTCTTTGTATAAAATCACCAAAAAATGGCAAACTCTGTAAGTTTATAAAATATCTTGAGAGCTTGTAAACTCTTCAATCTTTCGAAGTCATTCCTAGTAATTGTGGAAGCAAGTAGCGAAACGTAAAGTAAAACAGTTTCGACATTGTAGCCTCGACGACGGAGCCTGGCTCCTATTTCTGTCTGCAGGGCTTAAAGGAACCTAACATGAATGGCAAAACGGGAGTTAAGTTCGCTTGCTTCGCTCACTCACTATAACTACCGTCATATCAATCGAACCTAACCTATCCGTGTCGAGGGCCCCAAACTCACTGTGCCCTATGTTCCGCTACTTGGCTAGGTAAAAAAACCAATAAATTGTGGAACCGTACACTGAACTGATTGTTCGCCAACATGTCATATTTTGCAGAGCGAACAGAAAGCGAAACGACCAATACTATTGGTCGTTGTCGGCGACGAAACCCCGTCCGCGCTCCTGGGCGCAAGTAGTGCTAGTGAAGAACTAACGAATCGCGTATGTTGGAAATTTTGTAAGGTAACTAATTAGACTCTAAGTAGATTAAGATTTTATTGTTTCCAATAACAACGTATTTTGATAGTTTAAAAGGAAATTTTCAAGTAAAATTTTGTAGTGTAAATAATTACGTAACTTGAAAATGTGATTTTTTGCTTATGGTGATATTGTTTTGAAATATGTGTTAAATGAAAGGTTTTTACATAACAACAATATGACAAAAATAATTAAGTCGATAGGACGTCTAGTTTTAGAGATATAAGGAAAATTGTTAAATGAAAATTTGTCACTTGGAAAAATTGTAAGTTTTTGTTCTAGGATTCTTTTATTATTATGAGTTATGATTTAAATTATTTTACATTAGAAATGTAACCATGTATATATTGTAAGGGTTTTATAGAAAACATAATAAATAAAGCCTCCAAAGGTTTCGGCTCAAGGTAAAATTAACATGCAAAAAGGGTCAAAATTAGGTAACGACGGCCAGTATAAAAGGCGAGCCGATTTCCGGCTCAGACACCATCACCCAGATACAAGAAAGCGGTAGGGAAACCAGCACGCTTCCTAAATACAAAAATAGACCGCGTTCCGTTTTTCGGCCTCGCCGCCGAGGTCCGTCGCGACGTCGCAGTAAAAACCCTCCCCGACCTTTGATTATCGAGCCAGCCCGCGTCTCAGCGACGCGGGCTGGCTCGGTAATCAAAGGTCGTAGTTTTAAATTCCCCAAATAATAATGCTATGACCCAGCCTGTCCCTTGCTGTCCTCCCGAAATGACGCCGCTAAGCCGAGGGCCGTATCCCACAAGGGATGCCCTAGCGAGCGGTCATTTAGGATAGTCCGGTTAAGCAGTAACCAGCCTTAGTGTGCTGAACTGCGAGTGGTAATCATCCAAAAAATGAAACGGCTCTGACACAGTCGCAACACAGCCGTCGAAGAGGCAACAACAAGGAAGACAAAGGAAGCCTGCGGAACAAGAAACCCCAGGAAGAACTGTTTTATTAGCCTTCTCCCGGCTACCCGTCTCATTCCCGAGGTCCTAGTGGATCGATCTGCACTCACATACGCATTCAGGGGTGCGTGGTGACATGCGTAACCAGCACAAGGAAGTAAGGAGCGTACATCAATCTAAGTGGGAGATTGTCCCAGGACCACTGTGCGGGCACTGGACGTGTCCCTGCCGTCCGAAACAGTCGTGAATGCAAATACGGGGGTCACATTGAAATTTCTTAGAAAATAAAAATCGGAATGATGTACGTGCCTGTTGATTTTAATTTTAATTTTAATATGAGTGAACTGAAGAACTACGAACTAATCATGAAAATTCCAGTGTATTGTGTTCCATGACCGAGTTCATGGAATTAATTATTTTCTATTTTTCTCAGTCATATTTGTCAATTTTATGCGTATTGTTGTTAGCTGCTTGGTCGTTGCGAAAAGCCAATATAGTTCATTGGCATTGACAAAAATGTGTGCACTGTTTTAAATCTTTGCAGTTGAACATCGTGCACTCAACCCAAATGATTAAAGAAGCCATTCTGATTCTTGAGACCTATTTAGTCCCATCCTTTAAAACACTTTGAATCAAAATAAACAAAACGGAATATCGAAGGACTGGAGCTGTTTTTAAACTACGATCAATCAAACTGATTCTTAATTTCATTCAAACCAGTACCTAATGTAGATCGAAACTATTTTTCCATTCCGCTACAGCAGACCTCGTTATGGCGCATCTTCGTAGGATCTCGTCTTCGCAGCCGCCGGTGTTAGTGATTAATAGAACCGTGTACTTTGCAGATGGCAATTGCAGTTTCAGGTTTGTTTTGTTCAGCTCTGATCATCACCTTCTCTGTTAATAGCGAGAAGGGTCGTATCGTCAGTGTATCTCAAGTACGAAACTTTCCGGCCACCTATAGGATTCTTTGTCCCACCCTCACAAGACTAATGATGCATTCTAAAATTAAACAGGAGTGGTGATAGAATGCACGTGGACATCGTCTATTCTGACCGTGTCGGTGCAAGTCGTTATCGTACACTAGTGGCCCGCCCCGGCTTCGCCTGAATGTATTTTATTTTTTAATTCTCTTCCATTAGAACCTTCGTTTGACAATTACAACAAACACAACAAAAACCGGCCAAGTGCGTGTCGGACCACGCACAGTGTAGGGTCCGTAGTTACCTGTCCCCTAAACCATGCCAGAAAAATAGTAAAAAGTACTTACAATTATTGCATTACAAAGTTATAATTAAATGCACTTGGTTTTAAGTCATTTTCAATGGAATTATTAGGATTTTTTTACTTACTCAGTTCCACTTTATAAGTTGGTTGGCCGGCTATGCGACACCTCGCAGCGTAACACGACGCCTTCACTTCGTGTGCAGTCGTTTTTAAGTTTTGTTTATCAAATATGTATTAGTTTATAGTTATTATTTTTATACTTATATATGTATTTTGTTTTATGGGCCTTAGTATCCTGAAATAAAGCGTCTATTATTATTATTAACTCATTAAGGCTAGGTAGCGCTAATATTTGTCATTTTAAATTCGTCATAATTATTATATGCTATTACCATGATTTTTTTCACGTCTCCAAAAACAACCGTTAGCACTTTAAAGCTTTATATTTCGCAAACGGATCATGGATGGAAAAATAGTTTCAGCAAATCTATTCGACGACACCCCACTCTATGTATGAAAAAATGCATTTTAAGATTTTATTTTACAACTTTGTCGGCGTGATTAACACACATACCAAATTTCAACTTTCTAGAGCTAAGCGTCTCTGAGCTAAACCGCAGATGGACAGACAGATAGACGGACGGACAAGGCGAAATTTGAAGGGTTCCTTGTTGAATACGGAACCTTTAAAAGAATCAGCGAAATTGGTCCAGCCATTCACTCGTCGCAGTCATGCATGACCAAGGGAAATAGGGAGTCATTTTTTACAAGCTTTTATTTAAGTAGCAATATATGTAATAATATGTATGTATGTTTGATGGGTGGAATCTCGCAACTCAACTTTGAAGCAGATATCTAAAACGTTGTATATACGTTTAGTTTTGATGACAATGCATGGTTGTGTGACGTCCTTCTAAATCCAACATAGCGGCACACCCGAGATGGCGGACTATTTATTTTTAATGTATTTCTACAATATGGTATCAAATGAAAGGGCTTGCTGTATCAAATGAAAGTCGAAAAATAAAGTGGCGTCACTCTAAATCCAATGTGGAAGCAAAGTTTTTAATGCTTGTCTACAATATGGGTATCAAATGAAAGGACTTACTGAAAATACCGATGCGAGTTTAACCGAAAATAACATCCTGCACATAAACTCCGTTGCTCCAATCCTCTGGAATTTTGGTGTACTGGGGTTTTTGGCGTTTTATGATTATGATATTGAGGACTAATTGTTCGAGTCTGGAGCATCGGTGGCATCGGTTGGTTAACTTTGACTCGTGTAATTTGGTGAGATATGTGTTAATAGCATTGGTTTGCAACCTGTTCACAAAATGCAGGGTAGTACCGTCGACCATGCCGTTGTATACTTAGGCTCGAAGCTCTTCGTTGCTGGTCAAGCATACGTGACCTTAAGTAGGGTAAAATCAAAGTCAAAGTCAAAACGTTTATTGCATTTCGTTTTAATCATGTGAAGGTCTCCTTATTGAAGAGCCACACTGTTCGAAATGAACCGGCAAACGATGCAGCAATGATGCGTTCAATCAGATGAGCAGACTGAGAAACGTGTCCAGCTTTAACTAAAAAGTAAAAAAATAAATTAAAAGTAAAAAAACCTTTTTTTTAAATCAAGTATTTATTAAATGCTCTGAAAGAAAAAAAACTTTTACTTTAAAACTTTTTCTATCAACTTATAACGTCACTACACAATTTATATGATATCAAAGCTTGTCGCGAGATTTACTTGTGCAGATAAACAAGTACGTTAAATAACTTGATGTGATTGATTTTAACTATTAAAATTTTCATACTAAGTAAATACGAGTACTTAAATCTCACGACAAGCTTTTATAGATATATAGATTTTGATCGTGTTGTACTTTTGTATAGAACACCAATTTGATAACTATTGTTGTACTGGTCAGATAGTAAAAGGTCGTATATACCAATGTGAATTTAGTGTTCATAGTAACCAGCTCTGTGAAATGTTAAATTTTGCCCGGTAAGTATTACTGGCGGTAGATTATGCTGCGAATGCAAAGCGTCTCGTCATTATCAAACTGTACACTATTAACATTCTCCGCGCGGCGAGCGCTTTGTGTCGTGTTGTGTCTACGAGTGACGACTTCGCGCATACATTTCGTTAAGCCGCGGGAAAATCGTGAAAATTCTTGACGATGACTCTCATTGACATCCACCTTGTTTAATTGTACGAGTAGAATCCGACGACCATTGTGTTGTATTGTATATCGCCTTTAATACATACAGACTTCAGTTCAAACTTTCAAATATGTCATGTAATAAATTGGAATGTAGCTTCACCCAGCGTTTTATTTTATTTCACATGTCCACCAAACGTTTACAATATAGCTTTCCGATAAAGTTTGATATGTACTATAATGTTCTCAGATAATATTAGTACGCTCTCGCAAATTCAGACGACACATGTAATAAACAAGTGACTCGTCCGAATGCTACGAATAAGAAATTAGAAGTTTCTAATGAAAGTCTTTATAAACAAGTCTAGGCCTAAATCATTCTGTTCTCATGTTTGGATCCAACAAAACTCCTCTGAGCCGACCTTTGAACATCTAACTTTTACCTTTTCATTACAGTATACGGGTAGGCTCGAACTGACAATTATTTTCAATAACATATCTACAATTATGTTTAGACGTAATATAACTGAGACAAGTGAATGTCGTAACACGTTCCATGTTCTATAATAGTTGTGCGACTCGCGGGCGACGGCGACGCGCGGCACATATGTACAGTAGCACTAGTGAGGTCGAGAGTCCGAACCGCGAGGTATGTCTGCCTCGGACTCGCGGCAATATGTATGTTAACAAACACAGGTACATCAAGACTTATGACTGTTTCCTCGCTCCGCTCGCCGCTCTGCCCTCCGCTCCGCACGCTCCAGCCGGTGAGGATCGGTGCGGCTACATTATTCATAAAGTTTTTATTTGAGCAGAACGATTCCCTTTGTCTCGGGAGATTGGGAGCAACCTAATGACGTGATTAAGCTCGATATAGGCGCTGCGATTGCGGACACGTGGCCAGCGACCAGCGACTAGCGACCAGAGAGTAGTGACCTGCAACTAGCGACTAGCGACTAGTGACCAGCGACTAGCGACCAGAGACCAGCAGGCAGCGATCGTCGATCGATAGCTTCCAATACGTGTTCTTCGTCCTACCTCCAGTGTCAATGGTTACGCTATCGTTCACGCTCTTTCATTATCCCTCACGCATTCCATCCTCCGTCTTCCCATTTATAACCATTTACTGTCACAATTTTAGTCACATGCATTACCCTCTATCACTCAGCGATCAACGGGCAACGATCAGCTGGCACCTATCAGCGGATGATCAAATACACTTCAAGCCCTCTATATTTTTTTTGGATGGGAAACTAACAAGAAATTACTTCTCGTGCTCTGAGCGTAGCGAGAGGGAAAGCCAGTCTTACTGACCAAGACCCAACCGTTGTCCTGTAATGCCCTTTGTGTTCCAGAGCCGCGGTAAATGTTTCGAACAATTCTGCAATCTACCTCTATAGTAAGAGTTCGTCGTTGTGGAGACGGCCCCGCTCCCCGCTCCTCGCTCCGCGCCACGCGCCCCGCTCCGCTCGTCACTGCGCCCTCCTCGACGTCGTACAAGTTAACAATCAAAGCTGGCTCATTTGCTTTTTCATTTTCTCTCTTCCATCTCGGACTCAAACGCTTTGAGTTACCTTCCTTCAGACGTCGGCTGCGCTCGGAAACGCTCGGCACTTGTCGAAGATGCTCTGCAAAGTCCTTGTTTGATCAGACGACGTCTAATTGTGTATTTTTGTCGTTTGTGGAGCGATTGGGGAGACGTCTTCGTTTTATAACGATGGTCTGGATGTCGTTTGGTTTGTTCCGGTCTGATCTGATCTAGTGGTCCACATAAGACAACTGTCCAAGAGCACCAGCAGGGCCCCCCCCCTGCTGGTGCTCAGGTAGGTAAGTCGGTTGTTTGAAGTACATATTTAAATAAGAACAAAAAAATAGGTAATCAAAATCCATTTCCAAAATATTAATAAACTAGCTGTTGCCCGGGCCTTCGTTCGCGTGTTTGTCGGAAAAAAAAGATGTCACTAGAAAAAATAGCTAAGATAAGATATACGAACATTCAGTATCCAGCATGTACACGGAATCTCTGCTTACATACATTACCTAATCTCTCTCACGCACCCTGATTTCGTTAACATTCACTCATTCAAACATGCGCGCACGCACCCCTCGCTCGCCCGACCTTATCATGCATTCAAACTGTTCCTCACAATATTCACCTTCCACTACACGCACACACTTCACAAGTAAAGCAGAACACATAAATTATTGCAGCGGTAGGACGACACCGTTCATCAATTTGTTGTAACAATAAAAGTGTCTAAAAGTTTTGTGACCGTTCACTGTTTCTCAAAATACAGGTAACTACATAGTTTGAGAGGCAGGGTTCAACGTTTTTTGTACAGATTTTACAACATAAGTATCATAACTGTATTCTCTCAACCTACTTTTTTTTGCTGTAAGTTTCTGTATTTTTTGATGGATAAACATTTATTATTATTATTATGTCTGACCCCTCTTTGAATTAGGAATTTTGAAGAGTCTAATTAATAAAGTCAAAGTCAAAGTCAAAGTCAAAACGTTTATTTCAATTAGGCCATTAAACGGCACTTTTGAACGTCATCGTTTACAGTTCAGTAAAATAATAATGTAACATTAATAAAGTGACTCTACTGTCCATTCGGAAAGGTAGATTCTTATGGAGAAGAACGGACAAGAAACTCCATAGTTACTCTTTTTAAATAATGATTTTACAAAATTTGGTATACAAAAATTAATTTAATATTATGTGAGGACGATGCACCCAGAGTATGCTACTTAAAGAACAAAGTATCACCAGCAGAGGTAAACTTATTAATTTCCTAAAGAAATTTAGGTAAATTGTACTCACATATTTACAAACATTGGAACCATTAATTAAACAACAGTGTGTGAGTCAACAGAAAAATAAAAACACAAAAAAAGAAACAGTATATCTATAAAGTTAATACATTAATCAACCAGTTTGACCTTCACCCTTGATTGTCCTATGGAGCAGGACCAGCATGTTTCCAAGCATTCTTATCCTGAATGTAATCTTCTAATTTGTAATATGCTTGTTCACAAAGTGTACTTTTAACATGAGTTTTAAATTTTCTTTCATTTAGTTCTAATATGTCAGAAGGTATTTTGTTGTAACATTTAACACAATACCCCATGAAAGAAGTGTGGACTTTAGCTAATCTAAAAAATGGTTGATCTAATTTGTCTTTATTTCTAGTATTAAAATTATGTCTATCACTAATTTTACTAAAAAGATGTCGATTTTTCCGCACATACATAATATTTTCATAAATGAATTGGCAAGGGACTGTCATAATATTAATCTTTTTAAAAAGTTCCCTAAGAGAATCACGGCGACGCAGATTATAAACGGCTCTGACAGCTCTCTTTTGTAAAATAAATATGGATTCAATGTCAGCAGCCCGACCCCACAGCAAAATACCGTACGACATAATGCTGTGAAAGTAACTAAAGTAGACCAAACGTGCGGTTTCTACGTCTGTTAACTGTCTTATCTTTCTAACAGCATACGCGGCTGAGCTTAGACGACCCGCAAGAGATGTTATATGAGGCCCCCATTGTAATTTCTCGTCCAATGTGATACCTAGGAAAACCGTCTGATTAATGAACTCCAGTTTTTCTCCATTCAATATGATGTCACATTCGCTACTTTTAACATTTGGTAAAGAAAATCTAATACATTTAGTTTTTTTTTTATTTAAAACCAAGTTGTTTGCCGTAAACCAATTTTGGACCTGATGAATAGAGCTATTGACGTCGTCAAGATTTTGTGAACGTCGGTCTATTTTAAATATTAATGATGTGTCATCCGCAAATAACACCATCTTTGGTTGATTTTTAAGTAATTGGGGCAAATCATTTATGTAAACTAAAAAAAGGAATGGACCCAATATTGAACCCTGAGGAACGCCCATTGTCGTTTCCGACCCTATTGAGTTTACACCGTTTATCTGAACTTTAACCTGTCTGCCCATCAAGTATGAACTAAGTAAACCAAGGGCTCTATTCCTAATCCCATAGTGCTCAAGTTTCAACAAAAGCCTCGTCCGTTTAAATGCCGGTAATTTTTCGTGATGAGATACGTTTTAATGATAACGCTTCTCTTTACACGATCACCTGGAGCATACATACAATTTGCGAGGGCTAATGGTGGGTCCACATGATCTAGACTTCCATAAACTTTTATAAATTTTGGTCTGTGCAACTAAACAATGAAGGAAAATGTCTACGTGATGGATTTTTTTAAATTCATAGTTCATGGTCTGTACATACAAAATTCTGTACTGTGTGGACCCATCATAACATGCGATAGAGCTACTTAAAGCTAACCATGGGAAAATCAACCAGAAGAGAAGTCTACCCCCGCAATGGATAATATAATGTCTGGTACTGCGCTGGTCTAGCATGACGTATCATAGCATAGACTTGGGAATTGAACACGTTTAACACTAAAAAGAACAAAAACATAGGACATACAAACATACATACATGCATACATACAAACGGGTCGAATACAGAACCTTCTTGTTTACATTAAACAATTTTCAATGTTATTGCTATTGATGGTTACCGCTTGGTCGGTCCGGTCAAAATAGTTCATTGGAGAAAAGAATTCATCGTAGTGTGTGCCGTCACCTTTTTTAACAGTAATTCGAAAATATCTGGTCTCCTAAATATGCTCGCAAAATTGAACTTTAATGTGTATATTGCGCCAAAGAATAGAGCTCTTAGGGCAGGCACCTCTCAGTGTTGCGGAATTGTTCGAAAATGGTTAGTTATATATGATATAATTATAAATTACAAGATATAACAACTGAATGTATAATTTGATTTGATGTAATGATCAGTTAATATCATAGACGATTGATATACCACCGAGAGTAGAAAACAATTAAAGCCCTAATATCGCTATTCAAAATAGGGGTTGGTGATAGAAAGGTGGAAATTTAGGGTTGTATGTATTTTGTACGTTATAAATAATTTAAAAAAAAGATTTTGTGCAAAAAAAATCAAAAAAATGTCAGGGGTGGACATGGACACAACCCTTATCATTTAGAAGTATGAAAAATAGATAGTAGCCGATTTTCACACCTACTACTACTACTACTACTACTCTCGGCGGTCGATAATTGATCATTTACCACTCGATCAGTTAGTTATTCTTGACTATTTGTTTGCTAGAACGCGCTACTGTGGTAAACATAGATCGGAGACCCAGTGAGCGTCGCGGGCGTGAGCGACCCCACGGATATAGCTAATGCTTTTCAAAAACATTTTAATGTAAACTCGCAGTTGTGCGGCAAACAAACTGATAGATGGGCTCAGCAGCACCATATCATCAGCGTAGCTGATGTTGTTCACGCAAACACCGTCTACGTGACAACCGATTTTGGTGCTACTGAGCCCACCTATCAGTTTGTTTATGTATAGGTTAAAAAGACGGGGGGAGCTCAGCCCCCCCTGCCTCACCCCGCAATCCAACCCATACATATCAGAATATGAGCCTGCCCACTTAACTGTATTCTTGTCTAACCCACTTAACTATGTTCTTGAAACCTATTGTCCCAGTTCAAATGATGATAGCAGTTTTGATAGTACTCCTAAATATCACGCTAAGATCTCATCAGCGACACAATAATTTTATGTGTGTTCAACAGACTACAGATCCATTGACTGTTGAAGAAGCCTTGTCGGGCACTGATGAAGAATATTGGAAAGCGGCAATGGACGAGGAGTATCAATGTTTATTAGAAAATAATACATGGGAATTACTCTTCCAGACAACAAACGTCCCTTATCATGCAAATGGGTTTTCAAGAAGAAAACCAATGAAAATGGAGAAATTGTGAAATATAAGGCACGGCTTGTGATTAATGGTTGTTCACATAAACCTGGTATAGACAGTAATAAGGTATGCTTCTTTGAGATATCTGTTTGCCTTAGCAGTGAAATTTGATTTAGACATTTGCCAAATGTATGCTGTGTCAGCTTTTCTTCAAGGCGACATAGAGGAGGAGATATATATGATGCAGCCATCAATATATGGCAATGGCAAGCAAGTATGTCGACTTCTTCAAAATCTTTGTATGGATTGAAACAGGCCAGCAGACGTGGAACAAGAAGCTTAACTCTACACTTAAAGAAATAGGTCTATCACAGAACAAGTTAGACCCTTTTATTTATTATAAAATTGAAGGCAACAATAACATGGTTTTCATAGCAATTTATGTTGATGACCTAATTTTATTTACAAATAATATAGAATCCCAAAACTATATTAGAGAAAAGCTAAAAAAACAATTTAAGATGAAGGATCTGGGAGATATAAATTATTGTATTGGTATTCATGTAGAAAGAGACAGGAAGAAAGGAGTCATATATTTAGATCAAAGAAAATACATATAAGAAGTACTAAATAAATATTGCATGTCCGACTGCAAAAGTGCTAAGACTCCAATGGATGTTAATACAAAGTTTAAGGAAATGTCTCAGGAATCAGGTGTTTTAAATAGAATTCCTTATCAGGACATTATTGGATGTTTATTGTATATTTCGCAAATTACCTGGCCAGATATTAGTTTTGTCATAAATATGTTGAGTAAATACAATAACAAACCTCAAATGCCACATTGAAAGGCACTGAAGAATATAGATTGAGTTACAAACAGAATTCAGAGGAAAATATGATCCATGGCTTCTGTGATGCAGATTGGGCATTTGTTTTTCAGGGAGGAACAATCAGTTGGAATTCTAAACGACGACCGAAGCACAGTATATGTCTTTGTCATCCTGTGTACAAGAGGCTATATGGTTGAAGCAACTGCAAGAAACATTTTGGCCTATACTAAAGAATGAGGCAATGATGATCTACAGCGATAATTTATTTATTTATTTATTTATTTAAACTTTATGTACAACAACTTTATGTGCGGACTTAATGCATCAAGGCATTCTTTACCAGTCAACCTTTGGGTTATAAAGACTATACTGTGGTAGGTTTACAATAAATAAAATTAAGATACAAAATTGAATTTCAACATTTCGGAAAGAATATACAGATAATATATATAATACTAATAAAATACATATATATGCTAAAATAATAAACTAATAAATATGATATATAATAATCATACCGATTAAGAGAATTCATAGTAATCATGACGAAGAACGACTAAGAATGACAAGCTTTTAAGTAGTGTTTACGGATTTTACGCTTAAAGGAAAATTTTGACTCCGCCTTCTTGATGTCAAGGGGAAGCATATTCCAGAGTTTAATTGTAGAAATAGCGTAGGAATTAGACAAAAACCCGGTGCGGTGAGAAGGGATATGAAGAAGTAAGTTTTTAGATGCTCGAAGGTTGAGACTGTGAGAACTGCCCAACACTTTAAAATATTGTTTTAAATAATCAGGAGCACAAGGATCGTTCATGATAGTAATAGTAATAGTAATATTTATTGAAAGAAATATTTGTACATTTTTTTCACAAATAAAGTGCTTAATCTACTGATAATGTACACAACAGTATTAGCATTATATAGCACATAGTGAAGAGCATGCAGAGGGATCTGAGGGATCTTTTCTGACGGATAGGCAACCATTTAAGCTGAGAACGGAAGGAAGAAATGTGATCATATTTACGAAGGCCAAAAATGAAACGAATACAGTTACGAATAATCAAAGTTCTATTAAACTTGCAGGTTCTGATGGTTTTCATTCTAGGACTAAGCATATCGATGTGAGGATAAAGTTGTTGAAAGGGTCATTGACGTGAAGTATATACAGACCGACATGATGGCAGCTGATGCACTCACCAAAGCAACGTCATACTCAAAACTGGCATATTGTATTTCCAAAATGGGGTTGATTTCTGTTTAAGGGAGGATGTTGAAATAGTAAATATAAATGTATTAGTAATTTTAGAACGAAACTGTTAGTTCCTATTTTGGCCCTATGGCGCCTGTGTGCTCTCTCTTGTGTGTTGCTCTTGTCACTCTCTACTTTATGTCTCCTAGACTTTAACGGATAATAAACGTTTTTATAAGTTTAATATCGATCTCCATTTTCCTACAATACCCGTAGTTTCTAGTAATATTGTAATTATTGTTATTCTGCATATGCTTATTAAAATTTGTAACTGCATAGGAATCCTAAAAGCTTCCTGCGGGATAGGCCTAGCCGCAGGAAGTCTTTGAAAATTATTTTATGCTTAATTTTTAAAAAAAACTAAATACTCTTGTATAACACAATTTGTAACCTATATTTTCTTTTTAATAAATTTATTCTTATTTTTGTAAACACAATTTTCTCCTTGTCTTGTTTCTACTTATGAATGTTACAAATAAAAGTATTGATTTTTAAAGTGTATTTTTTACTGTCTTTTGGCATCTCTTCACGATTAAAGGCATACACAGAAAGTTACTACAGAAAAAAAACCTATTGTCATCACTCCATTTTTAATATTGATATTGTAATTGCAATACACATAGATGATACATATGTTATCAGATTGTTTGGAAACCCAAACAGAAACAAACACAGAGTAAAAACAAAACTTACTAACATCGAGTGAAGGCAGGGTTGGAACTCACGCTCCACTAAAACAAAACTTACTAACATCGAGTGAAGGCAGGGTTGGAACTCACGCTCCACTAAAACAAAACTTACTAACATCGAGTGAAGGCAGGGTTGGAACTCACGCTCCACTAAAACAAAACTTACTAACATCGAGTGAAGGCAGGGTTGGAACTCACGCTCCACTAAAACAAAACTTACTAACATCGAGTGAAGGCAGGGTTGGAACTCACGCTCCACTAAAACAAAACTTACTAACATCGAGTGAAGGCAGGGTTGGAACTCACGCTCCACTAAAACAAAACTTACTAACATCGAGTGAAGGCAGGGTTGGAACTCACGCTCCACTAAAACAAAACTTACTAACATCGAGTGAAGGCAGGGTTGGAACTCACGCTCCACTAAAACAAAACTTACTAACATCGAGTGAAGGCAGGGTTGGAACTCACGCTCCACTAAAACAAAACTTACTAACATCGAGTGAAGGCAGGGTTGGAACTCACGCTCCACTAAAACAAAACTTACTAACATCGAGTGAAGGCAGGGTTGGAACTCACGCTCCACTAAAACAAAACTTACTAACATCGAGTGAAGGCAGGGTTGGAACTCACGCTCCACTAAAACAAAACTTACTAACATCGAGTGAAGGCAGGGTTGGAACTCACGCTCCACTAAAACAAAACTTACTAACATCGAGTGAAGGCAGGGTTGGAACTCACGCTCCACTAAAACAAAACTTACTAACATCGAGTGAAGGCAGGGTTGGAACTCACGCTCCACTAAAACAAAACTTACTAACATCGAGTGAAGGCAGGGTTGGAACTCACGCTCCACTAAAACAAAACTTACTAACATCGAGTGAAGGCAGGGTTGGAACTCACGCTCCACTAAAACAAAACTTACTAACATCGAGTGAAGGCAGGGTTGGAACTCACGCTCCACTAAAACAAAACTTACTAACATCGAGTGAAGGCAGGGTTGGAACTCACGCTCCACTAAAACAAAACTTACTAACATCGAGTGAAGGCAGGGTTGGAACTCACGCTCCACTAAAACAAAACTTACTAACATCGAGTGAAGGCAGGGTTGGAACTCACGCTCCACTAAAACAAAACTTACTAACATCGAGTGAAGGCAGGGTTGGAACTCACGCTCCACTAAAACAAAACTTACTAACATCGAGTGAAGGCAGGGTTGGAACTCACGCTCCACTAAAACAAAACTTACTAACATCGAGTGAAGGCAGGGTTGGAACTCACGCTCCACTAAAACAAAACTTACTAACATCGAGTGAAGGCAGGGTTGGAACTCACGCTCCACTAAAACAAAACTTACTAACATCGAGTGAAGGCAGGGTTGGAACTCACGCTCCACTAAAACAAAACTTACTAACATCGAGTGAAGGCAGGGTTGGAACTCACGCTCCACTAAAACAAAACTTACTAACATCGAGTGAAGGCAGGGTTGGAACTCACGCTCCACTAAAACAAAACTTACTAACATCGAGTGAAGGCAGGGTTGGAACTCACGCTCCACTAAAACAAAACTTACTAACATCGAGTGAAGGCAGGGTTGGAACTCACGCTCCACTAAAACAAAACTTACTAACATCGAGTGAAGGCAGGGTTGGAACTCACGCTCCACTAAAACAAAACTTACTAACATCGAGTGAAGGCAGGGTTGGAACTCACGCTCCACTAAAACAAAACTTACTAACATCGAGTGAAGGCAGGGTTGGAACTCACGCTCCACTAAAACAAAACTTACTAACATCGAGTGAAGGCAGGGTTGGAACTCACGCTCCACTAAAACAAAACTTACTAACATCGAGTGAAGGCAGGGTTGGAACTCACGCTCCACTAAAACAAAACTTACTAACATCGAGTGAAGGCAGGGTTGGAACTCACGCTCCACTAAAACAAAACTTACTAACATCGAGTGAAGGCAGGGTTGGAACTCACGCTCCACTAAAACAAAACTTACTAACATCGAGTGAAGGCAGGGTTGGAACTCACGCTCCACTAAAACAAAACTTACTAACATCGAGTGAAGGCAGGGTTGGAACTCACGCTCCACTAAAACAAAACTTACTAACATCGAGTGANGAAGCCTTCACTTCGACATGTTTATAGAATCGACCGGCAGTTAAAAGCCGCTTGGGCTAATTACTGTGCTGTGTTGAAACATTTGTCTAAAATTTCCGTTACCATTGGTAACCTATGATACCAATGGGTACGATTTAAATTATATAGTAAAATTATCTTTAAATGACCAAAACTTTTCAGGCCACCAATTAAATGAAACAAAGACTAAATGTTGCTCAGAACTAACCCGCATGTAACTGTAAAACCCCAAGTAAATCCGTGCAGTATCCTCGATGATTAGCGTGAATAGACAGACAGACAAAAAATCTTAAAAATCTTTTTTGTCGCCCGAATCCATTTTTGGTAAAATGGTTTACTGCACAGACACAACGGTTCCAACGGCTTCTGTTTAATTATATGTAGAGATGTGTTATTGAACTGAATCAATGACATACCACAGTGACAAAAATTCCAGAGACGTTGTTCGATGGTTGTGAGAGGCTGAGATATGTTGTTGATCGAGTGCTCGCTTACCTTAATGAGTCGATGTTTGTCAGTAATCAGCGCCTCGCGTCGCATGCCGCTCACACGTCACATGACGCGCGGCGTCTTCTGTCAACAGTAGCGCTGCTCCTCTCACTACACCACTACGGCGTCGCTACACTACGCAGATGGTATTGCTATTAATTTCACGGCGCATTACTCTCGGAGACGGCTCGCATTAATATCAACCATTTACTCTAAGTACGTCGTTTGTTATCGAGTCCCAAAGTGAATTTAAGTAATATCGTCGCGCCTCCCTGCCTGGTCTGGCCTGTAAGTACTCACTGCTGCTACACTGTGTCCAATGACTAGGTAACGACTTGTATATCGTAGCGAGGGGCTACTGACGATCAATGCGTTATACTTTTCAATAACGGCTACATACCGTTTTATATATCTTCGCTTTCCAGAATCGAAAAACTAGGATCCATTCCAATAAAATTCGTTTTATGTCTTCCTAAGTAAATATATTTGAAATCGAAGTTATTTAGCGCCCTGCACCGCGTTGCGTGTGGTGGTGTCGCATATTGGTTTCAGCTTCACATACACTGCGCGGCGGCGAGGTGCAAAACCGTCGCGGTGCACCTCCAGCCAGCGATGAACGCGGCACGGGTTCGCTCGTACGGCAGTGCGCACTCCTCAAGGCGGCCCAGCTCCGGTAAATGGAGGTAACTCGTAATATATTTTTTCATGTCGGTCATTTGTACGTTTTTTCGTCGGGGTTTTGAATTTTCATTATAAAGATTGTGAGGTTGTGAGGTTGTGAGGCTGTGAGGTTGTAGGGTTAATCTCTGGACTTACTGAACTGACTTTGAATTATGTTTTGTTAGCCGCTCCCGTATAGCCACATTCATGAGGAATGCGGCTATACGGGAGCGGAAAATTCGTACGGGAACGTG
This sequence comes from Mamestra configurata, assembly GCA_002192655.3. Lineage (NCBI taxonomy): Eukaryota > Metazoa > Arthropoda > Insecta > Lepidoptera > Noctuidae > Mamestra > Mamestra configurata. The sequence goes on from NDFZ01004468.1 coordinate 36,540, forward strand.
AAAAAGCGGGGTATGCGCGTACGAAGTCGCGGGCGACAGCTACATAATCTACAGCTATTAGGTATATTTTCATTTCAATGATGTTTTAGAGTTTGCTTATAAATGAAAGGCGAATACGTATACGAATCAATTGGAATTATTTTATTGTCAAAAACATCGCTTTTATATTACTGTAGGGTAACAAATAAGTAGTAGTGGTACTGAGGACCTATGCGACCAATGGGCGCGATCCAAGTTGGGTGCCGGCCGAGGATGGCGTAAATACAGGCGGCTCGGCCTCCAACACTCCGCCCGACGACTCTACCACTCTCCTCCAAGAGTCGCAAAGAGACCAGCACTGGCTGCCGATGGTAATCAGTTACTAAGTATATCTCCTATATTGTGAGTGGTTCACCAACGATTTAATATGCATGTGATATGCATTGAACCATTAAGTTTATAAGTTATAATATCTTCTTCTTATATATTAAATTCTCGGGTCACAATGCTAGTTACCATACTCCTCCGAAACGGCTTGACCGATTTTTATTAAATTTTATATGCATATTCAGTAGGTGTAAGAATCAGCTACTATCTATTTTTCATACCCCTAAGTAATAAGGGTTGTTCCTGACATTCATTTTTTATTTTTTGGACAAAATCTTTTTTTATTTTTTCATAACGTGGCATAAAAAAAATACATACAACCCTAAATTTTCACCTTTCCATCACCAACCCCTATTTTTAACAGCGATATAAGGGCTTTAATTGTTTTCTACTCTCGGTGGTCGATATATAATTGATAATTTAACACTCGATCAGTTAGTTATTCTTGACTATTTGTTTGGTAGAACGCGCTACTGTGGTAAACATAGATCGGAGACCCAGTGAGCGTCGCGGGCGTGAGCGACCCCACGGATATAGCTAATGCTTTTCAAAAACATTTTAATGTAAACTCGCAGTTGTGCGGCTATAGCAAACCGTCAAATAGCGGCGCGGGGTTGGCCGTGACCGGGGCTCCCCCTGTCAGGTTCTCCGCTAAGTCGCGAGAAGTATGCAGAACATGGGTGGTGAGGGGAAAGTCCCCCGATCACGACGGCCTCAGCGTCGAACATCTTAAATACGCTGGGGTACACTTACCGCGAGTACTTGGTATGATTTTTAACCTATGTATAAGACATAGTTACTTACCTGTGGAACTTAGCAATACCATCGTTGTGCCAGTAATAAAGAATAAGACTGGTGACGCCTCCGATATCTCCAACTATAGGCCGATATCGCCTGCCACTGTCTGTGCTAAGGTGTTGGATAGTCTGCTTGATAAAATTCTAGTTAAGCATATTGTTCTCGAGGATGGTCAGTTTGGTTTTAGACCGAACTTATCTACGGATAGTGTAATTTTGTGCCTCAAGCAGACTGACCAATATTATACAGACAGAAAGACTCCTGTGATGGCATGTTTCCTGGATTTGGACCCGCTTTGGCATAAGCTCACTCACGACACCACAGTCCCGGCTGATGTAATGTCACTGTTTAGATATTGGTACAGTAGTCAAAAGAATACAGTTAAGTGGGCAGGCTCATATTCTGATATGTATGGGTTGGATTGTGGGGTGAGGCAGGGGGGGCTGAGCTCCCCCCGTCTTTTTAACCTATACATAAACAAACTGATAGGTGGGCTCAGTAGCACCAAAATCGGTTGTCACGTAGACGGTGTTTTCGTGAACAACATCAGCTAGGCTGATGATATGGTGCTGCTGAGCCCATCTATCGGTGCAATGAGAAGGCTTCTTAAAATCTGTGAAAGTTATGCAGTGGCTCACGGGCTCAAATACAATACCGATAAGAGTGAATGGTTGGTTTTTAAATCGGGTACTTTAACCTACGAACAGCTGCCTGAACTCTCACTCTCTGGGTCTCCTTTAGGTCGGGTTTCAAGGTTTAAGTATTTGGGCCACTGGGTCACTGATGACTTAAAAGACAATGTAGACATAGACAGAGAGCGCAGGTCGCTGGCTGTCTGTTGCAACATGCTGGCCCGCAGGTTTGCACGCTGTACTGAATCGATAAAGATAACGCATTTTAAGGCCTTCTGCCAGTCGTTATACACGTGCAGCCCGTGGATCAAGTATACCCAGCGGGTATACAGCGACCTGCGCGTACAGTACAATAACGCATTCAGGGTGCTTTTGGGGTTGCCGTGGCGATGTAGCGCGTCAGGGATGTTCGCGGAAGCGAGCGTAGACGGGTTTGCAGCGATCATGCGAAATCGATGAGCTTCCATGATGGCGCGCTTGCGCTCCTCCTCCAATGGCATCCTGAATGTGTTTGCGGACTGGTGGGACTCTCCCCTCTTACAAAGGTAGGTAAGTGTTCAGACACACTTATCCAAATGAACTGGTGTACAATGTTGTTTATTATTGAAAATTGATTTTAATACTAACATTGGGCTAAGTTGTACAACTACTAACAATATTTGGAAGTAATTCTGAAATAAAATATTTGAATTGAATCCTAGGAAGTCTATTTATTGAGGAAGGCTATAGGCTATATAACATCATGCTACGACCGTTAGGAGCCGAGCATTCATGAAAAATGTGACGCAGACGAAGTTGCGTGGGTCAGCTAGTAACTTATAATATAAGAACTTAGATTAAGTAAAACTAGACAATTGTATTTAATGCCTATATTTATTTAAAGATCTATGATAAAAAATTCTGTGTTTTCGTATTCCCAGTCTATCAACTGTTGGGTAATTTTAATTTTTGCTTCACGCAGTGATAGTTTTCTTGAGCTACAACTTAGTGTAGTTATTGTAAACAAGGGTTTTCATATAGGTGCTGAGCCTTATAGCAAATTGTTTTAACAGGGACAATGGATAACTTGAATACACGCCTCCTTGCCATGTGTTTATAGTCAGGTGAGTAAAGAACTTCTTTGTGGGTAACATGTGTGATTTTTAGTAGGTAAATTCTTCTAACACTAAGTAATCGAGTTTCTTTGTAAAGGAGAATGGTAGGGAAATGGAAAGACTTTTTCACCATTGTTTTAAGAACTCCCCGTTGTGATCTTTCTAAACCTATGAGAACGGATGTAGCAGTGCCGCCTTAGGCTAGAATACAATAAGATAAGATCGACTGACATAGTGTGGTGTAAATTGGTTTTAGAAGTTTTAATGGCGCTACATCCCTCAACTGTTTCATAACGTGTATAATCTTTCTTAGCCTGGCAGATGTAGCTGCAATATGCTCACTGAAATTAAGTTTTTCGTCCATGATTAGTATGATTACTCGTAGATATTTCGTGTGTGTTACTTTATTTATCTGTTTGCATGTACATGATGGTAAGTTCGAGTTGAGATAGAGGTTGGAAGATGGTTGACAGCTATGCACTATGAACCTTAAGTCAGGTGAAGCAGCTCAGATGACAGTTTTATGAAAGCAGAGGAAGGTTGTACAATATTAGACAATATTGCGATACCTTAAGTAAAAGGTATTTTTTTCAAATTCCCTGTATCCTACTGTAGCTGCAAATGCTGCAATACATCAAAATATCCGTTCGCCGCTACGCTCGGAATACTAGGGTCCCACGCCGGCTCGCAATATTTGTTTGCGTTCCAAATTCGCCGCGCTCGCCCGCCGCGCCGCCCGCGCACCCGTCGACGCGGCCTGCACGATCGTCCAATAAGATGACGGCGACCTGCGCGCCCCCACATGATTTCTTTAGGAACTTATTTATATTGTAACTAGATTCCTCTAAGTTAAATAGAGCACTCCTTGTACTCTGGAGGGCATATTCCTCGTTGACGGTTAAATATACCTTTGTCGTTACATCTGAAGTATTATTACTACACACCACCTCAGCGCTACACTACATTGTGATTCCCTGTGTCGTGGGGTCCAGTCTTTTCCCAAGTAGGGCAAACAATATGTTAATATTCAATAACATTGTTAGGAAACTTTATGACTCAGAATCAAGGCACATCACTATATTAAATTAATTCACTAAAAGCCGAAGGGAAAGCACACAGAGTTCACAGAGTTCTATTGAATGCTGACTTAGTTGACCCGGCGCGCGGCGCGGCGTGCCCTCTGTTCAATCGTATAGAAACAAAGCGCCGCTGTAAAAAGGCTTCTTGGTCCATCAAATTAAAATCTTCTCCGGAATAATCCTCACCGCACTGCCTCCCCCACAGTCCTACAAACAAACGAAGACTTACCCCTCCCACCAAGTCGAGCAACCTCGTCTGCTCGAGAAACAATGCCTCCAATCAACTTAAGATAATTGACGTCTATGTCTGTGTGAAGCAGACCTATCTGTGTCTTCGTCTTAAAAATCACCTAAAAGTAAATCAGAGCCATATTACTTAGGGTACAGTTACAAAAAAACCGGCCAAGTACGAGTCGGACTCGTGTGCAAAGGGTTCCGAACGAATTATATTTTTTTAACTTGTTACCCTCTAAATCATAGACTTCTTATATTTTCCTGGTAACTATAGGAACCTATTATCTATATTTTTTTCGAAATTTTAGGCTCAGTAGTTTAGGAAATAATGTGGGTCAATTTTCATCTATTTTCTTTAACTTCTTCAGAATGGTGTGTTTTATAATAATAATAAAATATTTTAGAGTCCCTTAAAATAAGTCCTTTTATTTGATGTATCACATGGTACAGTTGGAAACCATTTTTTTAAATTTATTTTGATTATGCGTCCGTGTTTGGGTCACAGAAGCTTATATGTGTACCTAACGAATTTCGACTAAATCGGTTCTCTAGATTTGGAGAGAATCGGCTGTGTGTGACAGACGAACAGGCAGACAGATCATCGTAAACGCATCTCACGCACACACACTCATCTTGACTTAGCACACACTGTTACGTCACTTACGACACATCGCATGTACCCATTGTACACTGCAAACCTCATCATGCCACTGTAGCTTGTACGTGAATGATAAGGTTTAAGGCAACTATGTTTCCACATGAAGTTTTAATAATAAACCAGTATCGTGCAAGCACCTTGAAACGAACATGTTAGTAATGGAGAAGTGATCGAGCCTACCTGCAAACGTGGCGGGTACACAGAGAGACGCATCGCATCGCGTCGCCGCAACCGATCCGACTGAGTGCTCCATAAATATGTGACGACACACGGGGTATCGTGCCGTACTATACGCGCCACTTTTTATTTTATTCAGTAAGTACTAGTTTGTTTTACGTACACCCACGATTTTGTTCCGGCCACAGAATATTGAACTTGCACTCCGCGATGCATGAAAACGCCAGTATGTCGATAGTCGACCGAGATAGAGCCACGAGTTACTGTGCTAGCTGGATGCCTAATCAACTTTTAAATCTATGCAAACCTTCTGTAATCAGCGACGTTTCCAAAGCATACAATTGGCCCACGGTGGGTTTTGTCAGACAGTCTGACACTCTCTCCCGCTCCGCCCACAGCGAGAGAAGTATATTTTTACCCACAAAAATGCGCGCGAAGTTCCGCTACAGCCCTAATACTATGTACCATAATACAACATAATATACCATAATACTATGTAACTTAGTTCACATACGTTTGAAGATTATAATCTTGTTTCTTGAACTAGTATGAACCTGCGGGCTGGACTGGTAACGATGAAAAACACGCTAATATTGACACGGTTGGCACAGTGGTTAAGCGATTGGTTGCTGCACTGCGTGTCGCGGGTTCGATTCCCACACGCAAATATTTTTATGGCCTGCAGATCGTTGTTCCGGGTCTGGCTGTTTGTGTTTGTGAGTTTATATGTTTGTGAACGCACCCACGATACAGGAGAAATCTTTATATATAATAAATGAGTAGGAACGGTTGTGTCTGTACATTTAAAAAAAATACTAAAAAAGGAACATCATACAACACAAAAAAAGATTTTTTGGATTTTTTTGTCGTTCTGTCTGTCTGTCTGTTAAAGGTAATCTCCGAAGATACTGCAAGGATTTACTTGGGGTTTTCACAGTTGCATGCGGGTTAGTTCTGAGCAACATTTAGTCTTCATTTCATTAAAATTGGTGGGCAGGAAAAAAAAGTAATGGTCATTTTAAGATTTTAAAATTACGTATCATGGTTTTTTGACACGTTTTGTTCATATTTTAAGATCGGCTATTTTCAGATTAATGTCAATAATACGTGGACCCTGCGGTACAGAGACTGTCTTTCAAAACATAAGCTGTTGGATCGAATCCCAGCGCTCGCGTTAGTTTTTAATTATTATTAAGTTTGTTTGTACTTTTTGCATTCCCGCAATTATTTATTTTTCGATAATAATCTTTTTTTTTATACTTTTTACTACATTGTTATTTTTTTACATACAACTCATCTATACGGCCGTTTATACTCCGGTTGTTGCATGTTTTGACGCTCGCAAGGGGATCAAAGCATAAACATTTGATCAAGAGTCATGAAATTTGGCAAGATGATAGATATTACATTACAAGTAAGTACAGAGAAAAGTTTAAAAATTAAAATCAAAACGCAGAAATAGTACAATTTATTGAATAATTGTGACGGCACACTTCGCAATCAAAAAGATGGTTAGGCTATTGTAGTACAAAGCCTATGTTGTCGCGTTACTTCACAGAATAAATTAATTTAAAATATTTTGACCCCTCGCAACGACCAAGCGGCAACCATCACTACCCAAAAAAAATTGATCAATGTTTTTGGGGAAGTTGGGAATTTATTTCCATGAACACGGCCATGGAAGAAAATGATATACGTTATCCGGTAAAGCTCAAAGACGCTAAGCACTAGAAAGTTGGAATTTGGAATGGGTGTACAAATTAATCACGCCGGCAAAGTGGTAAAAGTTAAAAAAAAAATTTTAGGGCACCCGACACGTAAAAAGTGGCGCAGATTTTTTATCGTTTATCTCATAGTGGGTGTCGTTGGATAGGCTGTTTAAAATATTGAGAGAGTGCAGAAACTATTCTTCCATCCAAGGATCCGTTTGGTTGGTCGTTTGTTCGATTCCGTTGTTTGAGCAATATTAAGCTAAAAAATTCATGTTAGTAGCATACAAACGAATTTAAAAGGAAAACTATCACAGCTAAGTAGGTTTTACAAGGTAACGAGTAATAGTCGACCAACTTAAAAAATGTAACTGATTACGTAAAAAATCGTAGTAACCACATAGAAAGTGTCTTTAAACTAAATGTTTTTGTAACTATGTACTGTCATTGTAAAATTTGCTATTTTTTGTCAAAGCTTACGGGGCGGGTAATACCGGAACCCTAAACTGTGCGTGGCCCGACACGCACTTGGCCGGTTTGTGAGTATGCTCCAGCTTATTCCGCCGCTAACATCGTGTACGTACCTATAGAGAAGCGCTATCATTCAAAAGTTTCTAATTTCCAATAAATACCAGGACTGGTCGGCATTTTAACTGGAACAGGTGATACAGTCAGTGTCCTGCATAACACTCTTCCAAATTCCTAAGTCTAAGAGGGGTCAGGTAATGCAGAATGTTGACTGTTAGTTTTTCTTATCTTAGCGACAGCTTTTTATTTTCAAAATACATGCGATCGAAGTCGCGGGCATCAGCTAGTTTATAATATGGGGCAAAGTTTTAAAAAATAAATAATAATAATAATAAACCACCATAATGTAAGAAAGGCACCAGACACGTGAAAACTGCTCTACTGGTCCTATTTTCAACCGACTTCCAAAAGAAGGAGGACGGAGGTCCAAGAGAAGGAGGTCCGTTTTTTATGTTTGTTATGGGATCATTCCGTCAATTATGAATGAATTTTGATGATTCTTTTTTAATTCAAAATCCTATATTTTTGAGGTATAGAGGGTATACTTCCCAGGTGTTCCCATTGGCACCAAGTCAGAATCTAATGATGGGATCCTAGGGAAATCGAGGGCAACCCTCAAATTTTAAAGGCACATACAATGTTTTTCATATACTTTCTAACGCAATTCAGATAATTGTGCCTGGTAATCAACATCTCATCTTGCTGAGCTGATGATGGAAGGTATAACTTAGGGTCTGATGCTGGGATCCCAGGACATATGTTTAATCAGCGATATTTTCTCCAATTGTCAACCAATTCCGATGATTCTTTTTTTGTTTGGTGGAGTATTTTTCCAAACTGACTCCATTTCAGTTTGGTGAAGATCTGATGAAGGATTTCGGAGGTAGGCAACGGAACTTTTCAATAAATGATAGCAAATCTCCCGGGATTGCTAAAATTGCATGACTGTTTATTGATTACAACAGTCTGAATTAACATGTTTTTGGGGTTACCTATTCGGGCACAACTTTATTGTTCATTAACCGATCTTGATGATTATTTTTGCATTGGGTTTAGTTATAACTATATTGCATTTCCACTGTACTGTGAACTTGAAAGATAAACCAGTGACCTCCTCACCTTAAAATCAGTAAAACTAGTAAAAAAGCAAAGTATTTATTTAACTATGAGCTGGTGTGCACTTGGACTGCGAAGGCACACAAAGAAACTCCTTAACGGCAAATAGTACAACCGCTCATTATGGGAATAATGTCACATAGTTAAGGGGTATCACCACTAAAAAGTGGAAAATAAAAAACTTTTTTCAAAAAAAACCGACTTCCAAATAAAAAAACACTACAAAATGATAAAATAACTTTAATTTCGGTAATAATATTTTATAATTTGTAGTGTTTTTTATTTGGAAGTCGGTTTTTTTTTAACATAATGCCGAAATCTGTGTAATACCTACGAATACTTACGTCAGACAGGTGTAGTTCTGATCTGCGTACAATGGCTGCCCCCCGGCTGCACTCGCTCGTCCGCCGCGCGCTAATTAGTTCCCGAGCGATAGAGTCGTTATCAGCGTGGACCAGCGTGTTTGTGGTCAGCACATTACCGACGAATTATATAAATAACTGCTCCGTTACGATCGTTTTAATTCGAAACTTCCCATTCACGATGCGGTTATTGGTGAGTTATTATATTATTTTTATTTCATATTCATAATTTTTCAGTTTTATGTTTTATTGGGGTTCCGTACCCGAAGGATAACCAACGGAACTCTATTACTAAGCCTCCGCTGTCCGTCCGTCCGTTCATCCTTGCATCCGTCTTTCTATTAGCGGGCTATATCTCAAGAACCGTAACAGGGAGATAATTGAAATTTTCAGTCTGTATTTGTATTGCTACTATACCAAAAAAATAAAATTAAAAATTAAAAGGGGCTCCCATACAAGAAACGTATTTTTTTTCGGTATATGGTACTGAACCCTTCGTGTGAGAGACCGACTCGCACTTGGCCGGTTTTTTTTTTGTAAACTGCTGTGCATCTTATTCTCCCAATTACAAGCAGCCATCGATTTTTAGGGTTCCGTAGTCAACAAGGAATCCTTATAGTTTCGCCATGACCGTTTGTCTGTCTAGCTGTCTGTACGTCCGCGCGTTGGCTCAGAGACGCTTAGCGCTAGGAAGTTGAAATTTGGTATGGCTATACCTACATATTAATCACACCGACAAAGTGTTAAAATAAAATCTTCAAATACATTTGTTTAGGGTAAAGTCATCGCCACTTTTAGTATTTTACATAACATGGGCATTATTTAAACAGGTAATCTTAGCACTAACGTTGGTGGTGAGCTGCGTGCGCGCACGCCCCGCGCTCGTCGACTACGAAGACTACGGCGCCGCCGACCAGCTGGGGGCGGCCAGCGAAGGAAACCAAGGAGATTACGATGAAGGAGGAGACAAAGATATTGGAAATCAATCCGGTGCCAACAACCATGGTAATCAATCAGAAGGTGACAATGATAACAATCAATCAGGTAGTGACAATGACCGGAACGAATTAGGTGGTGACGATGATGAGAACCAATCAGCAGGCGATAATGAAGGCAAACAATCAGAGGGTGACAATGACGGCAATCACTCAGGGGTCGATGATGAAGGCAAACAATCGGGCGGTGATGATGAAGGCAATCAATCAGGAGGCAATGATGACGACAATTCGACGCCGATCGACGTAGCCGATTTCGAGTTGTACTCCATGTTCGCTGACCCCTAGAGCAGCTAACATTACTTCACGAAGCACATTCTTTGTGGAGTATTGTAACAGAATCAATAGTTCGGCTATTGAGAACACGTTCATCTAACGCGCATGCACTTTGATGTAATCATATGAAAACAATAAAAGGAAAAGTGTATTTTGTTTTGTTTTACTTCATTGGATCGATGACCTGATGTCTTCGTCTTCGTCGACTTTCTATAATTATAATGATTTCATAAATCATTAAATCAAATAAATATTTTACAATTTGAACATTATAACTTTGAATCATTAGTTAAAGTGTATGTTATATCCACTGAACGTTATATGAAGTGAAATTATATCTTATGAAGGTGTATGATAAGATGTTAAAGCAATAGATAATTATAACAAATGAAAATCGAAATTATATCATTCGTTGTTATATTAAAAATACTTAGACCAAATATTACACGCCCACATGCCTGCAATTTAACGATAGTCATTAGTCATTATCACTTTTCTAACCACAAACTGTTACAATAATATTATTTTAATGTGCATTCAAATGTTTATGGAAATATTTTTGTTTTAAGTGCTGAGCTGCTCACTGTGCTTAAACGTGCCGTGGCGTCAGTAGCTATCTAATGGAGGCACTACAACTACAACTTGAATTGAAATCACGCAGATTGTGTAGGTATCTCACAGTATGCGAGCGAGCAGGGAGGGGGGCGACACAAATAATCGCACAACAAGCGTGATGGAGATTGAGGACATTATTCCGTGGTGACACGTTTTATTCAGGCTTTAATGTGACGTCACTGTTAAAAGATGGATGGCGAATATAATAAAAGAGGCACAAGACGGCTTTGTGAGGCGAGCGCCGCGCGCGCCCGGAAGCGAGCCCTGCGCGGGGTGAAGGGGGCGTGACACGATGTGAACACAATGATACTTTTATACTGGGGTTTAGGAATCAAAAAGCTTTTCGGCTGTTCAAGCTGTCG